>WBMZ01009657.1:0-251828 GCA_013400975.1 Atrichornis clamosus | reverse complement strand
TTATATATATATATATATATATTTTTTTTTTTCCCCTGAGTATTTCTTAAACTTGAAATACAGGATATGGTGAGTAGATTCTCTCATCTCTTAGACACTGTCTTTTCTGTTCATCCAAATATGTTTCACTAAATAGTTTTGAAGGGCTAAGAACTTCTGAGGAGAAGAAAATGCAGTAAGAAAATCCCCAAATCAACAAAGTTTGTCCAAGGTTTTCTCACTCTATTCTGGATGAAACAGAATCATGTCTAAATATTGGGGGAAAGCTTTATACATCATAGAGGACGCAAATTTTATTAGAGACTAATAGTACAGTGCGAGCTTAAGGTACTCAAGATTTACAGTGACAGATCCTGAGTAAGAGCTACAGGATTTCACATGAAAATTCCGACATTCCATGTAAAAATCTGCTGCATTACACCATATTTTAGATCCCTGACAGGCCAAGCCAATGAATGCTACTGGTTTTAGAAGTGGTATCTACAGATTCAGCTGATTTTGGATGACAGCCATGAAGACTTCTGCAACTGAGCTTGTCTAGGCTTTCTCTGTATTCAGTGGATAGAAGTGGTCAAAGGCATGATTTTGTGTCATCTTAAAGTAGACAAGTACCCCAGATGAGTCGACAGTAGAAGTGACCATTTATGTCCTGTTACTCCGAAGGAGCCGCTGCAGTTGTTAGCAATGTTTGTATTGAAGTGTGAGAAGTCCCCGTGGGCAGAAATGAGCACTGCATCACAAGGCAGGGCCATCAGCCACCACAAATGATCTTCTCCTCGGAAGTGCTTGCACTGATGAGGACAGTCATTGAGAGGGGCAGGGTCTAATCGGCCTTCAGAAGAATCCAGCCCATCTCCCAGGGATAATGGATGAGTAGGGTTCTTCTTTGCAGCAATATTTTAATTTTTCTTTCTTCGTTAGTGTTACTGTGGGTAGACATAAACAAAAACACCCATTAACCAAATTTATCGCAAGCGTGAGAAAAACTCCGTTATGGTGCACATGGCAACTAAACTTTTGTTAGTAAACCAGGACTTTTATGAGAAAGAGAAAATCATATCCCATGTTTTAGTACATTAGGATAAGCATATTTTTTCATAATATGTCTTCAAAGCTTAAAATATACAGCTTGATCTTGGCAGTACTCCAGCTATAGCAGCTGTGTCATGTAATTTACTAAGAACTTGTTCTCCTGACTGCTGTGTCCCAAAACGCAGCTTAGTACAACAAAATCTTGCATTTACTTCTTAAAGATTTCCCTCAAGCTTGAAATTTGTAGCTGAACACTATAATTAATACATTACAAACCACATAATGTGCAAGTGTACTCATTTGCAGAACAGTAGAAATCATCCTTATAGTTTAAATTGCTAGTTTTTCATGTAAATATTTAACACTTTTTAAATTTTGTTAGAAACTGCCTGGTGTGAAAAATCTTTCTAAGCACTTATGTTCCAGCTTAAATTTTAATTTGGCTTATGGAAAATAGAACTCACAAAGTTTTTGTTTTAAAAACTACTTGTATTTAAAGAGCACATATCAAAACAGAAGTTGAGCAAGGCTGAGATATGTACCTGAAACTCCATGCACTTTGAAAGCCAGGGAATCCCATACACTGTTTTTCCCTGGTGTATATTACCTTGAGTACCTCAAAATATTTCATTTGTTCTCTTGTATTCATTGTTGCAAAAGCCAAGTTTCCTGTTCCTCTTTCTGTTCTTGTCACCATCCTTAATATCACAGTTCAGTAGGGATCACAAAGCACAAACTTTCAGTGCTTTCTCTGTCCAAGGAACTGTATTTTAGTAGCATCTAGTTTTGTTTTAAGCTTTTCAATATTCTGTGATTCAGCTCCTTGACATATTCTCTTTGCTCCTTTAATCAACAGACCTCCAATCAAAGTAACTGAAGATCAGATCATATAGTCTGCAAAGTAAAGTGCAGCAGATAAATCATTATCAATATTAATAGCAATACTTTTATGCACCTTGTATATGAACGCTTTTATATCACTTTGATATTTCATTGTGCTTTATAAACAAGAAGTATATTCTAGTATGTTTGCACATAACAAAGGGCATAAATTAAATGACAACCAGTCCAAAACCCCTTTGTTTGTAGACAAAACCTACTCCCTTTCAAATACAAATAAATTTATTCTCCTATGACCTTTGTTAAACTAGTTGAGCTCTGTGTTTCTCAGCTTCCTCATTTATGGCAGGGGAGAATGACACTGACCTATGTCAACATGCTCAAATAAGTAGTTTGAGGAATTTATAAAGCAGAAATGTTCAGTTCTTTCTGAAAGGGAATATTTTCTTGTTTGCACAGAAGGTTTTGTTTTGTGCAGCTTTACCAAAACTCCAATGGTGCAATCAACTTCAATAGGAAAAACCCATGGGATTTCATGAGCTTAATGTCTTCACAACAAAAGGCACTGCTATGGGTTTGTTCTTTAGAACTGCAGTTCCAACTGAGACACTCACTGAGTCTGTGCTGTCTGTAGCTCAGTTTATTCAGTTCCTTCCAACTCCTAATGGTAAACTGAGGCTCTGCAGCTGGGTCATGACACACTCACTTTTGAATGGAGAAATATCACTGACACAATAATTATTTTTAAAAACATGCAACATGAGCAGGTCTTTCTGGTGAACGGAAAACAAGGTACACTATCAGGTTGCTCTGAAATCATGTTGGTAGTAAAAGATTCAAGACTGTTTTATGTGGCTGTGCTAGTGCACGTTTGGTCTCTCCTGACATTGTGATTCCATTTTTTAAAAGAAAATGCTGCTCCTAGAAATTACCTTGAGCTTGAATTTGTCAGCATAATTTAATAATTCTGTGAGTTTCTTCCCTCTGAAGTATGCCTCACACTTTATTTGAGGAAACTAAACTGCCTGATACAGCAGTATCAGGGACCATATCTCTGCAGCAGAGGTTTCTCTCACTCTGCAGGAGGCCATTGACCATAGCACCACCAAGAGTGTTAAAGACAAGCCCTGGCTGAACCAACAAATATTTCTCAGTATCAGAGTGGAAAAAAATAAAGACAAAATCATTCTCAAAGAGCCTATGGTTCTTCTAATGTTGCAAGTTAGCCTGTATCCACTCATGAATGTTCCAAGTGTTTGCTAGTTTTGTCTCTTCTGATTAAATATCCATAGAACACATGACAGCAACCATCTAGGCTCCCCTTCTAGTCTCTGAAAACTCCGTATGTTGTTTCAGAGGTAAAAATTTGCTTTGAGTGGAGGCACAAGTTTGGCCCAACCCATTGTATTTCAAGATTTTGAGAAATTGGAAATACTTTACTGGGCCAGCAATGAAGTCTGTATGAAGTAATGAGCTAACAAGAATTGCTGGCAGTTGCACATAAAAATATGCCAAGTGCTCTTCTCTGCAGATGTTTTCACAGATTCAAATGGAGTACTTTAGTGAGACTCAGACTTTAAATAATTTGTGAATATCACAAATTAATCCCCAAACCACTCATCTTTAGACTATAAAATCCAGCAGTTCCAGTTGATCTAATAGCTGATCACTCAACCTCAAATTCAATCTTTGCACTAGGAAAGCACCAAGGTGTTTTTGTTTCACGCAGGTGAATTTTCTAATCACCAGCCAAAACTTAATATGACGGAGATTATGTTGGGGTCAGGATGTCTGTTGATGATCCCAGTGGAGTATTCTCACCTCCCTGCTCTAACATCATCTCATAGAGTGGTGGCCTGCCATGGTCCCTAGTGGTTATCTTAGGAACTCAGTAGGAAAATACAGTTGCACATAATTGAAAAGAATGAAAATTTGTTTTAACAGATGTTCCTGTTGTCAGGCTTGCTTGGAATGACTTAAAATGCATGGATTTCTTTTGGTTTATTTCATGCAGAGAGGAGTACACAAGATACAGAACTGCAGTCGGTGTACTGCACTAACTCTGGCACACATAATTCCAGCTCATCTGGAAAAAAACATTTGAAAAATTTGGAAGCAGTCTTGGCCACTGCAACATTGACATATACATGTCTCTGCAGTAAACTGTTTCTGTTTACTTATCCCGTCATCTAATCTAACACTTCTTTTGGAAAGTAAATTATTAAGGTTACCCATTTATTTTCAGGTTTATTGGTTTACATACTTGGGTTAGGCAGGAATCCAACTTTAACTAAAATAAATGCATTTCAAGTCATCATTTTCAATAACTATAAATTTTATGGTGACGTTGTAGCACAGCCAACCGCTCCTAGCCAAGTGTTTGATGTCCTGGATTTCTTCCATGCCCAATGGATAGTATCAGTTGATGTAACAATAGGTAAAGCTCTCTGTGTACCTGCAGGCCACAGGATGCACATCAGAAGACAACAGATTGTGCTAGATATCCATCTTATTTAACAGATTGTAGCAAAGACAGCCTGGAATTTCTGGCAGGTAAATTATGTTTGTATTCACAGGGTACGTTGTAGTAAAGCAGCTACTCCAGACTTTGCAGACTCTAGATCAAATGAATCACTTCCAGTGACTTAGAGCGAATTTTCCTTCCTGTACACCCAGACAATTTTAATTAACTTTATAATGGCACTGAAAAATACCTGTATGCATGCTGTTTTGTGTGATACAGGCCTGTAGTTGTCTCACATAAATTCAGTCTAATAGCAAAGTGGAAAACAACCTGGAGAAATTAGTCTTCAAATGAAACCTCAGGTGTTTCTTAGTTCAGGTGACTTGGTAGGTTAGAGGGAACTAGAGGGAACTGTTACAATGGGGGTTGAGCCACAGTGAAGTCCCTTCAGGACTGTGGCTAGGCTCCCAGAGCCCAGCAAGAACCAGCCTGGAATATCTAATATAAAATTCAGTAACAGTTGTAAGTTTCTAGTCCAAAAAATTGTTAAACAAAACTTAAGAATAGTTCCAATATAACTGAAGTTATAGTGGCTGACTTAAAGACAGCTTCTAGCACCTCCTGAGTCTTACGGTCCTCCAGACACCTCAGGAGAGTTAAATTACAATTCCTTTGAGAAAAAATGTGCAGTAGTTGGTGTCTGTCTGTGGACAACAGGGAAAGAAAACATTGACAACTCCTCATCAACTTAGCTGAGTTGCAATATTTTTTTTGTAGTGCTACACAAAATAAATATAATTACTGTCTAGATCAAAGAGAAGATTTGATGTAGACGTGAAGTATATCACGTTTTCTCCAGTTTGTGAGAATTACACTCCCTCTTGCTGTACTAATACTGTCTGCAATAGTTCCATTAAACTTTACCTTCTACTAATTTCACCCTGTAAATATCATATCTGCGCATGCAAATGCATGAAGCATCATTTTCTTTCCAATAAAGCAAATATTCTAACAATTGTATTTCCCAACTGTATGTCCACATTCCTTCTACGCTTTTTCTTAATAACTCTTTCAAGTGAGCTTGAAAGCAATATTATCCCACAGCACTGCCTTGGCCCTGCCAACATAAACTCCATGGCCAGAGGTTTGAATTAACTTAGAAAATGTACTGATTTATTAATGATTATAACATAAACTACTAAACTTTGTGCAGTACCTTTATCAAGGTATGGCTAATTGAATTTAGTGCATCAGGTTTCCAGAAATCACGCTTCAAAAACAGGAGGAAACACAAAAAAACCTCACTTGTCTGAGCAAATTAGATTCTAGAATTCAGAACCACTGTCCTCATTGTTATTTCCTGTTTACATTATAAAAGGATTTGACTATTACAAACAGGGCCTTAAAAGCCCAGTTTCTGCTGGGAAAAGTTATCTTTAGCACTACGGGTGGCTGTAAACAACTGTAATATAGATAAATCCCCCTCAGCAGGTTGAAACCCCCATAAAATTCAAACCGTATATCCCTGTTCATATTTTATCTGCACCCTCAGGCTGTAGTAGCAGAATAATGCAATGGATGTCCTGGCTGGGCATCACTGTAAATAAAACACGTCAGCCCCTGATGGTCTGCTGGCTCTCTCTAGCACTGCCCTGATGAGATCCATTTTCCTGGCGTTGTGCACATAACATGCCTGGCAAGCATGAACCCCAGCCTTAATTCCAGCTGAAACATGACTCCCTTTTATGTTGTTTGGATGAAAGCGTCTGTTAAGAAAAAGCCAGGCATGGAGGCTGATCCCACATATACCTTCAAAGTAGGTTCAAGATTATTCCTAGCTAAAGTGTGTATGGACCTGACATTGGAGTATGATGTTTGCCCGGCCTGAGGCCGCTGCTCTAATGCCCACGGTACTGTCACGTGGCTTCATATGGCTCTCTCAGGACAAATAGGTTCAAAAACCCTACAAATCAGGTACAATAAGGCCTTACCAGTTATACAGGTGCAAGAATTGCAGCCATCCAAGGGTAGCAATGATGACCAGAGCCTGTCAGTGCACATGCTTTGGGTTATATGGGCCTGTGGGAAAATGCAGTGTGACTTGAGCTAATGCTTCCGTGAATCTCTGCAGGCATAAGAAGGCTGATTGACCAAACCACAGGAAATCTCAAGGACAGACACCACTTCCAACAAATGTTCTAAACAATCAGTGTTAAACTGATTATATTCATGTGCAGTATATTTTTATTGTGTATGATTTCTTAAACAAAAAGCACAGTACATCTCTTTTGGAGTTTCTTAGTCTAAAAGCACACCTATTATTTGAGGTTCAGACAGATGAAGTGAAATTTAGAAAAAAGCCCTGTTTGAATTGGTGTTGATGTGGTAAGGTTTTAAGGACCAAAGCAAAAAATAAATCAGTGAATTAAAGACCTGCAATTTTCAAGGCACTTGCAAGAGCACAATCCACCACGTTGGGGCAGTAATGCCCTGGGTTTGCTTAAAAATCAGGTGATGGACTGGCTGTGCCCAGTCCTGCCAAACCTGCCATCTCACCTCACTGAGCAGTGCTGGCTGAAGGCTCACACTGACACAAACACACCCGCTTTGTTCTGTCCATATGCACGTGTGTACCTCTCAATGTGCACACGTTACATACGTGTGCACACGTATGTGTGAGTTCGTGTACACTACACATATGTATTATATGTACACACATATTATAGACGCATAACGCATATGGATGTGGTATTAGGCATACAGACACCAAACTTATTTGATTTTTACAGTGCATTCCCATACAATGGGCAATTTCCATACAATGTTTCCTGTTGAACAGGCTGTCAAGTGAAATTGTGACTGCAGTAAAAACACTCTAAGGCTGTGGAAACCACTTCAGACTCAGAGTTATGTATCTCGATCAAACAGTGCGAGTAAGGGGCAACTGACACAAGGTGCAAGACAGTAGAGTTGGGTTAGGTATTAGGAAAAGTGCTTTCCCACTGGACATGTTCAAACACTGGCACAGGCTACTCACAGAAGTTGTGTAGTTTTAATCTTTCCAGATTTTGAAAAACTGACTGAACAAAAGCTTGAGCCACCTTAACAGGGTTTGGATCTACTTTGACCAGGAGGCTGGTCCAGATGATCTATTGCACCTCCATCAAAACTAAAGTATTCTATAATTCTATCATTCCTTGTCTTATTATGGGTAACTTTAAAGCATATTTACAAGCCGCAGTAATTGAAAGTATTACCTGTGTTTAACCAAAGCAACTACTTGGAATCCTGGGCCAGCCAGGTGTGTAAAGCCTCTGATTTGTGTTCCAGTAATTGAATGGATGCACGAAATCTTCTAAGATTTCACCATTTCACTTCTCCCTTGTTGAGTTTGGGAAATTTATTATTTTTATGCATGTCTTCTATATCTATGATTAATCACTTCCCTCTCATCTAAACACAGCACATTTACAGTATTTGTTTATTTTATTTTCCCAGCCAAGGAAAATAAACAAGGAACAAGCAGCCAAGCAAAAACCCCAAACAGACAAATCAATATAGGCAAACAAACAGGGCCCATCCCTATTTAGGAAGACTGGAAACTTGAAGAATGTAACATTTGTATGCAGCAGAAAAACCTTATTATTCTAATGTGATGCAGCAGAGTTAGAAAGCTGCCTTGAAAGTCAATATTTCTGCTGTCACTTCTCAGTCTAACACTCCAAGCATGGAATGAGTTGTGCTCAATCTTCGGCTATTTTCATATTATCCTGTTTCTAGAAAAACAACTCCAAATTATTTTTCTCTTGTTTCCTATCCTGCCCCATTTTTTTCCCAATAAGCCTTTGGTCATCAATGCTTGATGTTAATTTTGGAATATCTGCGTAGAGATGAGAGTTTGACAGAGCTTATTTGGGATGGGTGAGTCAAAGGAGAGAGAGAAGCAGAGACCCTGCTCGGGTTTTACAGCAGAAGGTCAAATGAGTTGGATTTTTTTTGTATCTTAAATGTAATGAATCAACCTTGTTAGGTTGTAGGTAAATACTATGTATACTTTGATTCCTTCTTTGCATTGTTCCTGGAGTTATATTAGATTTTTTTTTTTTTTGAGAAAAAAAGGTGCTTTACTATGAACCGTTTTCATTAATTATTTCTTCTTTAATGCAAATATTTCCCAAATCCAACAGCCATCCAGTGTTGTAACTTGGTACAGGGCTTGTGCTCTACTTTGTTCACTCATACAGAAGGGATCTAGAGGTTTCTGAGAGACGCTGTTGAGTAAATGGCCTCCTTGGGTGTGTATAATATTTGACAATAGAACAAGGAATTTGACCCAGCAGCCCTGGAGCTCAAGCACAGCTCAGGACCAGACAGGGCCCTGGTCTCTGCCCCATGCAGGCAGGAAATCTGTGCTGACCCTATGGGAGGAGGCATGAAGGCCAGGGCCAGTGCACCTTCCAGCTCTGTACATGCACCATGGATGGTGCTCCTCACCCCAATTCTCATCTGCTCTGTCTTGACAGAGGGGTCATTGAGAATTAACCCTCAGCTCCATGTTTTTGGCTCCCCCATGCTAGACCTGTTTATCAGCTCCCAGAGGGCTCCCATTTCAGAATAGCCTTAAAGTGTCTTCATTTTACTCATAGAAAATAAAACATTCTGGCCACCTGTCCCACTGTCTTGAAGCATCACAGAAATCCACAGCAGTGGTACATCTTGAACACATTGCTTGGGTTTGGGCTGCGTGTCCTGCTGCGTGTCCTCGGGTCCTGCTGCAATAGTGGACACTGAAAACTGCAGTGCTGTCAGGCTGTGTTTTTATATTTCTCGTCCTTGCCATCCCACACCTGCTAATTGACAGGCCAATGCCTCATTTATGCCTATGAAATCTCATTTTAATGGTCACTGTCCTTGTGACTTACATTTATCAGTCTTATGTCTACTTCCTTCTTTTGGGCCTGGCACGTCTCCACTCCTGGCAGGGTCAGAGGGTTGAATTACTTCAATGACTGGGTTTTATTCTGCAGAAAAGTGATGATTAGGTGACATGGCCTTGTGTCTTTCACTTTCTTCCCTCACTCTTAAGCCTTGGCAAGTAGAGGAGGGATGTGAGTAAATTGACTGTAAGTTTCCTATGCCTGCTAGAAGATAAGCTAAAACTGCTAGTTATCTGGAAAAAACACAGCGATTTATTGCTGTATTATGTTTTAACATTTTTGCTTTTATAACTAATTTTTACTAAAGCCAGCACTGAAATCTGCACATTGCGACTCGGAAAGGAACAAGCTAGCAGGTGACCTTTTAGCAAACTTTGTGACTTATCTTTCCCCAGGAGTATCTAACTGCAGATAAGAAGGTTTGTAAAATTATATGGGCTATAAGGAGGACTCAGAAGAACAGAGTAAACACAATTCACTGTTTCTGGCTGGGAAATGTTCTTGTTTTTAGATGTACTGCATCTAAAAATTCAAGTGGGAGCATGTTTCTTCTTCTCTGGAGCTCAAATCCTGCAATTTCTTAAAATATCTTAAAAAGCATTCCTCTGTCCTCTCCCAGTGACATCCATAGCATAACTTTGTCATGCTGAAAGAAATTCTGTGACCCTCAAAGTTATCAAAGTTATTTAGGGAATAAATATGCAGGGAGTTAACTCTTCCCAGCACACAGAAAAAAATTATTTATTAATTAAACTACCGTGATGTCTTTTATGGCAATGGTTTCAAAACTTTGTTTTCAAACCGCCCCCGTGCTATGAAACATGGTCAGGGACATCTTCCACCAGACCAGGTTGCTCAAAGCCTCATCTAGACCTTGAACACATCCAGGGATCCACAGCTTCTCCGGGCAAACTGCTCCAGTGCCTCACCACCCTCACAGTAAAAGTCTTGTAGCCCCCTTCAGGTGCTGAAATGTGCCATAAGGTCTCCCTGGACCTTCTCTTCTCCAGGCTGAACAACCCAGCTTTCTCAGCCTGTCTTCATAGGAGAGGTGTTCCAGCCCTCTGATCATCTTCCTGGCCTTCCTCTGGACTCACTCCAACAGGTCTACATCCTTCTTATGTTCAGGATCCCAGGGTTGGATGCAGCACTCCAGCTGTGGTCTCATGAGGGCAGAGCAGAGGGGCAGACTCCCCTCCCTCACCCTGCTGCCCACACTACTTTGAATGCAGCCCAGGATACAATTGGCTTTCTGGGCTGCAACCCATATTGCTGGATCACATTGAGCTTTCCATTCACCAACACCCCCAAAAGAGAGGGGGGAAACCAAAGTTCATGTCCCTGCAGGTGTCAGTACTGAGGTATCTCACACCAGCTGCAAATACTTTGATGGCACAATCAGATCAACATGAAGGGCCCCAGACCAACATCAGATCAACTGTGGTCCCCTTATGTCCACAGGAGTTTGCTGTCTTGCTGGAAATCACTAGCAGGGTTTCACATGGAAAATTGCAGAGACTTAATGTTTCTGTGCCTGTTTCTTGTTGGTAGGAGAAACACAATACCTTGGTTTTCACTACAATCTTGACTCATAAATTCTCCAGTGACGGTTTTATTCCGTTCTTATGTCTCTCATGAGTGGAAGTCTAGAGGGATAGGAAAAAACCCACAAGAAAAACCACACGATGGGAATGACTACAGAATGAACTGCAACACTATTACAAGCTGACCATGTGGTCAAAAAGAGTCTTCAATGTTTTTTTTGCTCTTGTAATTTTGATCCTCCAAGCTACTTATCAGGACTAGGATGAAGGAATTGCTGGCGGTTGCACCCGCAATCCCTGTCAAGAACTGGTCAGAGAAGTCATAAGACAGAAAGAGGAAGGTTTATTTTCTCTGTCTGTAATTTGTTTTCTGTTCATGTATTTCCTTTGGGCTTTATAAGAGGAGATGTCAATGCAAGCATTTAAAGAAAAGTGTTGGTTTCCAATTTCCAGACCTTCTTTAGGATCTTTACTATTTCTTCTTTCTGGGTCAATATAAGCATTATCTTTTTCTGTGAAATCTACAAGGACATCCACAAGTTTCTACAGTGTTCAATGGGTTTATGACTGTTAAAAAATCTTTGATATCAGTTAAGAATCTGTTCCAGTGGGGTCACGCTTCCACACATTTGTTATGTACTGTGCTGTTCATCAGCTTTGCCTTAAAAGAGTGTATTCTGACAGAAAGAAACTTGTAAGCATTTTAAAATATCATCAGCATTGATGGGTCAACAAAAGCAGCCAGGACTCAGACTGGCCTTTTAAAAATCCATAGACTGGAAGTTCACCCCTCATCCTGGCATGGGATCGGTTTTATAAATATCTTGTCTCAGTCTGCTTTTAAAACCTCATATGCTGGTGACTCCACGGCAACCATAACCATACACAGGCTCTACTGTCTCTAAAGATAGATATTTCTTTCTCCTTTTTTTTTCTTTTTCTTTTTTATTGTTATCTAAAGATTTCTTGCTACATTGTCAGGCCATACTGTCCCAGCACAGAGTCAGAGCAGATTATTCTCTTCCTCTTTGCCACAGTCTCCTATGCATTTGAGGAAAATTGTCATTTCAGTCAATTCTTTCAGGCTAAATAACAATTTTTTTTTTCTCAAAAGTAATTCTTTTTAGACACTTCTCCTTTAAGATAATTTCTTCTGAAAGTTTTTATGTCCCAGAATAGTTGTGACTGTCCAACTGAGGCCCTGACAACACAAAACAGAGCTGTAAAATGACTTTCTCTTACAGGCTCACCTTCAGATTATGTGGGTCTTTTTCTTGTGATCATGTCACAGATGACATTCATTTAATTCCTGATCTACCGTAACCCTTGGATACCATTTTTTGGACAGAATTCTTACCTAGTTTGTTGCTTCCCAGAATGCTTCTGCAGACAAATGTAGCTATCTGCTCACATTTTAATTGAATTATATTCTCTTTGGAGTTTTCCCCAGATAATTTCTTTAGTCTGCACATGTGATCCTGCATTTAGCCTACCTTTCAGCAGCTCTGCAGACCCTACCAACTCTGCGAAAGCATCATCCTGAAATGAATATTCTGCTCTTTTTCAGAGTTAATGCCTGAGGACCTTCCTGAGTCCAGGCAAAACTATACCCTGGTATAACACCATTAACTTGAGCTGGTGCCTGCTGTTCCTCACGTTGTCAGGCTCAGAGTTTGCTGCATGTAAATCAGGTTTTGTGTGAGAGGTCTGATGACGCTGCTGTCCAGCTTGCCCAAGGAACTCCTCTATTCCCTTACAAGGCTGAAGTGAGCTAACACTGCTCTGGCTGCCTGAAGAAGGATCTGCTGCTGGCCATGTTCCTTTTCCAGCATCTGAGATGTGCAAGATTTTGTGTAAAATTAAAGGAACAGCATCTGTTTGCACACATTTACAGAGTGGTTTTTCCTGTTGTTGAATGCTGCCTGGGTTTCTCACAACTTCTGCCTGGCTTGAAAGAAAAAGTACTCTGGCCTTTTTTTCTGTGTTGGAAATTCATAGCAGTTCCTGGGGAGACCAAGTGAAGACCTGGGCAGGATTGTGAGCCCCTTATCTCACTGACATGTAGTTATTTACACATGGAGTAAGTCCACTAAAGTCAAAGTGGGGGGGAGGTTTCTTTACCTCCACTGTTGTAGGAATGCATCATACATTTTGAAATTTTTCAAGGCTTCTGTTTAAAAAGCAACTTGAATTCACATTTCCAGCAGCACAGTAGAAATGGAGGGATAAACTTAAATTATTTATGATTACATACACTTTTTTGTTTATGTATTACATACCAAATACAAACAATACAATACTAAAAAAACACTCCAACTGAGCTTTTCTCATTTGTCAAACTGATCTAGCTTCATCCACCTTCCCAAAAGAATTTTCAGGTCTACAAGTCTCTTTCTTAGACAACCCAAACTGTTATCACAAATCTTTGCTCAGCTAATGCCTGAGATGTCCAGGTGCCTTAAATCACCCGATCGACTCTTTGCTTTTCTGTTAGCAGCTGAGCATACCTGTAAAATTCATGCTTGACAGTAACAGCAGTGAAGCATTTTGTGGACTTTCTAATGCAACTGCATGTTTAAATTGGATTATTTTCTGCCCAGGTAAAAAGAGGAAAGACTGTCTCCACTCCACATCTTTAGTGGAGTAGTGCAGGCTTCTGTGTTTGCCTTCTGCTTTGGGTGATGAGGACAGTGAGGATGCAGAAAGAGTGTGGGAGCCACAATCAGTTGCCACTGAGCCTTCTTCCAGGTACTGTTGGTGACCACAAGAAGGACTGCTGGAGATTTCCCTAGTACTGATGTCACCAGTTAACTTTATATGTTGTCTTTCTCAATATTTCTTCAGCTACTGGTACAGAGGGTTTCCTTCAAATACATTTTGTAATCTCTTGCAGTATGGCCTAGCCTCTCCTTGAAGCTATATTTAGAGCCATTACTCCATTGTGTTCTACACTTTCTCTCTGTGCCCTCCATTCAATTTGACTTGAAGAGAACCAGCATAAGACACTTGTCTCTACCAATACTTCTCAATAGCTTTGCCCTTCTGTGCATGCTGAATTGAGGCCAGTAGGCTTATTAAGTTGTTACAGCTCTAGCCTGGTTAGCTTTTTACAAATCTAGATCATTTTCCAGCAGAACAGACTATACAAGTAGTGTTACAGAAAATAATATGTAATTTAAGGTGTGAGATCACTCCAGAAGAGCTAAATATAGCACCGTCTTCTATCTGTTGAGAAAAAATCTTTGCAACAAATCTGGTGGGTTTTTCCCCTACAACCCAGCATTGAGGATCCTTAATTTAGCACCAGGCTGTGATCTATTGTCTTTTTGTCTTTCTCTGAGCATCATGCATTGATTTCTTGATGAATTTTTTATAATCTGAGGAATTGTTTTCCTCATATTCCCTCATATTTTGTGGGGGGAGAAAAAGAGGTAAAATAGTTTCATAGTTCATGATTTCCCTTACCTGGTTGCACAGATGTTCTGTAATAGATTCATGGTGCTTTATTAGCTATCTTTATCCAGGTGTAACATAGAGCAGTGTCTCAGAAATATATTAGGACTTTCATCTTTTCTTGTGTAGGGAGCTGGCTATGTTATCAGTGTGGATAACACGGGGCCTCTGTGGCCCTCTGCTTTAGCTGGTTGGCTTGGCAAGGTTCCTTGAAAAATTTGCATGTCATTTTTGGTGTGGGTTTTGTGTGGTGTTGTCTGCTAGTTAGATGTGAGCTCTGCATATTCTACAGGTTTTCTCCGATTACTATTATGAATGACAAGTGATTGAATTTCAACTAACTCACTGTTTGCAAAAGATAAATCCTTTGGTAAATGTTCAGCTTGTAAGCTTATCTCTAAATTTTCCATAACCATTAACAGTAATAGGTTGTGGCTATAACATGTCCTAACTATTTATAAATTATTTGTTTAAGGGCTCAACTAGTGATTCCTCCAACAAATCATGATATTGATCTTTGAGATCAAAGGTTAATTTATTTTTCTTAGAAACAAACCAAAGTGCTAAAATGTTTGTGGCTGATGCCAGGTGAAGCTATAGAGGAGAGAAGTGCAATATTGGAGTTGTCTTGAAATGTGAGGGGTCATACTGTCATGTTTTACTCTTCTGCCACGTACCTGAGAGTTATCAAGGAGTGAAATGTCACGAACACAGATGTAATTGTCTATTCTGTAAGAGCTGTATTATTTACAGAAGGGGAAATCTGACACAATTGTCTGTGTTTCTACACTCATTTATACATTGTCTGACTTCAAAGAAACTACAAAAAGGCTGTTGGACACATGCAGCAAAAGAAAGAGTAATTCTGCTCTAGGAGTGCTAATTGTGGTGTCACGTACCTCCTAGAAATCATGTACCTACTAACTGGAAAGTTACCTGGTGGAAAAGGACCTGGGGGTGCTGGTTGACAGCAGCTGAACATGATTCAAGGTGTGCCCAGGTGGCCAAGAAGGCCAGTGCCATCCTGGCCTGGATCAGCAGTAGTGTGGCCAGCAGCACCAGGGCAGTGACCGTCCCCCTGTACTCAGCACTGGTGAGGCCACACCTCAAATCCTGTGCTCAGTTCTGGGCCCCTCACTGCAAGAAGGACATTGAGGGGCTGGAGCGTGTCCAGAGAAGGGCAACGGAGCTGGGGAAGGGTCTGGTGCACAAGTTCTGTGAGGAGCAGCTGAGGGAGCTGGGGGTGTTTAGCCTGGTGAAAAGGAGGCTCAGGGGTGACCTTATCCCTCTCTACAACTGCCTGACAGGAGGGTGTAGCCAGCTGGGGGTCGGGCTCTTCTCCAAAATAGCAAGTGACAGGACAAGAAGAAAAAGCCTCAAGTTGTGTCAGGGGAGGTTTAGATAGGGTATTAGGAAAATATTTTTTACAGAAAGGGTTGTGAAGCATTGGAACAGGCTGCCCAGGGAAGTGGCTGAGTCACCATCCCTGAAGGTATTTAAAAGATGTGTAGTCAAGTTGCTGAGGCACATAATGGACTTGGCAGTGCTGGGTTAGGGGTTGGATTTGATGATTTTAAAGGCCTTTTCTGACCTAAAAGATTCTATGAGTCTCTGATTCTACAGAAGTGAATCAGCTTGCCCGTCTTAGGGAGAAAGACTAGTCAACTCCTACCATCACTCTTCCTGCTTAAGGTCCCCGAGCCTAGGTTTAGCAGTATCTTCTAGCACACAATAGATTTCTCTAAGGCAGAAGTTAATAAGACATTAAGGAATCCATTCTTTTCCTGCAGACCCAGCCCTTCCAGCCGTTGTTCCTTCTTGGCCAATTGGATACTAGATTCTACACAGTGCTACTCCAGATAGTTTAATCTGATTTCTTACCATCTCTCCATTATAGCAGTTTAGAGATATTTTACCCAGGAAGAGAAAGAAAAGGGGTCTCTCTAGTTCTGTTATCTTGAACATGTGACATGGCAAGGATGATATGTTCAGAAGCATTTAGTGAGGCAAAGACAGCTTTAAAAGTCTTCCCTTTATAGAGTGGATACAAAATTATTCGACTTGGATAGCACTGAATGACTATTGAAAACCAGCAAACATGCCACCAAAAGCAGTGTGAATAACTTGTAGATAATTCACAGTCTCAAAGATATTGCTGAAAATGGATCATTATTAAAAAAAAAAAAAGGTCTCTAAAATCATCTTTCATGATTAGGAGAAACTATTTTTGGCTTAAGACTACATAGAAACATGTGGCTTTTACAGAGGTATCAATATTATTCTCAGATTTCTATCCCAGATTTTAATGAAGAAACACCCAACTGGAGATAATGACTCCACCAGTTCACACCAATTAATACTGGGAAAGATATTCACAAGTTCAAGAAAAACAGTATTCTCTCTTTCATGATCTCTACTAGGACAGTTAATGAGGTAAATGTGCTCAGGAATAAGGTCACATTAAGAAGACTCAGTTCAGTTCCTGCAGAAAAGGGACACCTGTTATCTGTTTTTATGCAACAAAGTCCACAGTCCAGGTAGGAGTCACAATGATCTGAGGAAGCACTGGTTAGCCCCCAAACTCTTTAGGTCTCTGACCATCCCACATATCTAAGATTCTACAAAGGTGCTGTGCTACAAGCACTGACACAATCCTACAGCCAGTGAGCTACTATGGGACCTCAGAAATGCTTAACCAAAAATCCTACTAAGTAGACCTACCAGGCAAGTACTGGGGGAGAACAAGGGCCTTCTTGTATCTAGAGTAGATCCGTGTGTGGTGTGTAGGAAACCTGGTTTTAATCTCTGTCTGAGTGCTTTCAACCCAGGTTTCTCCCTCCTATACTGTAGGTATAGACTAGCTTTTCAGGTATTTGAGAAAATGCTGGCTAATGATTTCTATTACTTTTGTCACATCAAGCATCTCTACTCACCAGAGCAGAAACCCACAGGGGCATTTACATTGCACCTCCTCCATCTGAAATTAAATCTTTGATAACTTCAGAGGTTTTTCAGGATCAGTTGCACAACTGTCTAACTCTCTCCTGGGCTGACTGACCTGGGGATGAGAATACCCCAGGCTCAGTCTGCCCCTAAATGTTCATCTCAGTGTTGCACACCCGAGGGACCTCTAAGGTTTAGCCCTTAATTTGTCTTCTCCATTCATTCCCCAGACACATGATGAAGTTCCTACTTCAAAGCCCCAGGGTGTTCTGAGGAACAATGTATTCTATGCTTGTGAAGAGCTCAGTTACTGTAATAAAGGAGATAAAAGCGCACAGAGCAGCAGATATTGTATAGCCATTTACCTCAATAGCACAGGGCACTGTGGACACGCTGAAAGGCAATTTAGTATATTGGAGGGCAAAAGAGACTGAAACCATACCTATTGAAAATTCTAGCACACCTCCCTAACAGAGAGAACTCTTGCAAAGCATCCAGTTTCATATTTGATTAGGTTAGCTTGACGTGCTTTCTGGAAATCAGAGGAAAATATATATACACATGAGCTACAATGAAAGTTACTTAGGAACCTCTTAGAAGAAAGTTAGATGACAAAAACAGCAGCAGTGTGCTTGAAATCTCAAAAGTGGACTGTGAGGCATTACACTTGTCATGACTGCAAACTTCAGTCACAAATTTGCAATGCTTAAAGTAATGCTAACAAAGTTGGAGGGTTTTCTGATCTTAATGAATACAAAAGTGTCAAGAGCAGGGTTTTGGCATGGTTCAGCCTCAGAAACAATCTAACTCCTTCTCAGCTTTTTCTTTGAATAGAAGTACAAGATTCAAAAATTTAAGCTGCAGGCTTTGAATATTTTTAGATAAAGGTAAATGTGACATAACTTGTGCCTCCCAGAGCTGAATCTACAAAACAGTGATCCAAGAGGGTAACTTCATTCTTGACATTAGAGCAATAGGCAGCCAAGCAAGAACAATTAACCATACATTACTTGTTATGTTATCAGTGGCTGAGACTGAAAACATTCTAAAAGAATCTCTGAAAATTGGAATGGCTCTGATTTTGTTCCTTACGTCTTGTGAAGCACTTTACAGGGCCTTGATGAAATGCAGAAAGGTAATCTGCTCCACAGACTGACTGGTTTGGGCCCAGGTATGACACTATAATCCCTCCCAACCATAAATACTTCCTCACAGACAGGCGTGATCGAGAGACTTGCCTACTAGAAAAGATGCCTTCTGTTTTCACATCTCCATGCATGTGGGTGAAGCTCTAAGGGTCCACATTGTAAGCCTTAACTCTACAGTGGGAGTTAAGACTCCACCAAATTAACTCAGCCCTTCTTCCACCTGAGAACTTTTTATTTACTTTTTGCTATCAAGGAAGACCACACAAAGTAGTGTCTGTTGGGTCAGTTTGGTCTTGTGGGTCCCACTCGGTGTCTTGACCACTGAGAAGCCAAAGAATAAAACATATCTTTGGCCATCGAAGACACAGTTACATGCAAACCTTAAGTGAAATCTAATTGTTAAAGTACTTAAAGGTCTAGAGTGTTACAAAACAATCAAATTAGGGAATGTGAAAAAGGATAAGTAGTTTTACAGGTTCCATGCAGAAAACAATCAGGAAAAGGCAAAAAAGAGCGCAGATGAGTAAATCACATGTACCTCATTGTGATAAACTGTGATAAACCAGGTCTGGTTGGCTTTCATTGAACAGTATCTGTCTCCATCACTGCAGAAAGGTGAGGGTGAGTGTAAATAAGGATAATTTAGGGACCTCACATTTTTCATTGCAGCATTTTTAGGAGCTCATAACCTCATAATTTGGTCCTGCTGTGGCTCAAGAAGATAAACATTTTTAAGGGTAAATACTTGCTGTCCAAATGCATAGCAGACCGCAGAAAACAAAGGGACAATGAAAAACTAGCTTGCAAGAATATCATTCATTGTTTCTTAGCTTATTTTATTTTACTACTTAGCTTTATTATTTTACTACTGTAAAATAATATTGCTGGGCAATAACCTCTAAACTTATTGCCAGGTGATCAAAGATGGTGCCCTATGGGTACTTCAGAGACCTCATCCTCTGCCTGACAGCAATGCACAGAGGCACAGTCAGGCAGAAAAGTCAGAATGAGAGGAACACGTGCATTTTAAAGTCAGTGGTGTTTAATGAGTCACAAATCTAGTTCGATTTCCACATTCTCCTTCTTATGTCTCATAAATATTTCAGGCATTTTTCTTAACCTTCAAATAATGCTTCCTCTGGAGGAGAAAAAAGGAGAACATCTCTGCCAGACTGAAATTCACTGGAAAGTTTATTATCAGATCATCCTGGCTTTGTCCCCAAGTGCAGCTGGCCATATCCTTACCTGCAGAAATTGCAAGAGCCACCCCTGTGAACACAGCTGCAAGTGTGTGCAGGCCAGTACCAGTTTGAGCAATACTTGATAAAGTATAGTCTGCTCTCCTCCAGAAGCTGCTGGAATTGCTTTGGTTAATATCTGCTTCGCACAACATATCTTCTGGGAATCCTGCCTCAGTGGCATAATCCTAATAAATTTTTTATTTTATTGCCTAATAAAAGGGACTTTAAAGACCATGTGGATCTGTAATTGAAGATTCTAGGCTTAAAGAGAGAACAATTTTATAGGAGCACAAGGGACATGGTGTTTGTTATGAGAGCAGAGCCTACCCACATCATAATTTCTGCACAGCAGATGTGGAACAAACTGATACAGAGGAATGGCTGGAAACAGACCCCAGCTAGCCCCGGATCAGTGCTGAAGAAGTAGGAACAAAAGCATGAGAAAGGAGCCATTCCTAAGTTTTGCCCTGTGCGAGGCCAGTTTCCCTCCAGACCAGGGTCTCCCTCTCTCACAAGCCCTCTCCTGCATCACGAGCTCAGTTGTGTTCGGGCAGCACAGGCAACTCACAGACCAAAACCAGCCCCAAACGGCTCCTTTCAGCTCAGCTCTGGCAAACTGAGCTGAGCAGCAGCGTAAAGCTGGGCCCTGTCCCACCCTTCACACACACGCAGTCACTCCCCGGCTCCAGTGGAGAGAGAAGCGTGGGCTTCCCCACACATCCTGCTGCTGGCCACGGCCTTTGTTCTGACCCTGGCCTGCCCAAGACAAATGCTTAAAAAAGGATATATTTCATCATGGGCTGAAAGTGTGAGGGCTGCAGAGTTCACGGGATATATTATTTTTTAAAATGCATCAAAGGCAGTTCATCCTGATTCTCTTAATTTGTAGGTCTTCATATTTAAAAGTTCTGCAATCCAGTTGAGGTTGGTTGTCTACAAAGTGTAGTTGATTGATAAAGTATTCCTCAAGTAATCTTCTGTCACTGAATATATAATTAAATCATACTGCACATGTCTGTGACTATTCTAAGAAGGTGAGGTACTGTTGTTTCTTATTAAAAAAATGGTTTAGTTTATAATCTTTTTAATAACATCACACTGTGCTATCTTGTGTTTAGTTAAACAAATATGGACACATGCATCAGGGAGAGGGTAGATTTATGCCCATAATCATGCATAAGCAATAAATTTCTTACTAAATAATGTTTTATTAATTTGTATTTCTCAAAAATTTCATGATCAAGTGCTTTTCTGGAGGAATCCTGACTGATTTACCCTCATGGGCTAAAAGACCACAAGTTAGTGTTTTACAGTGACTTAAATAAAATAAATTTGCAACTAGATGTCACTTTGACTTTTTATTATTTCAACCAACAGTTAAAAGGAAATATTGGAAGGGTGAAGAATGTTGCAATTTTCTACTCATCAAAATCTGCTAGCCTGATTATGTTCTCTGAAATCAAAACAGTACCATGCCACAAAGACAGCCTCTAATCTGCAAAAGATATAGATCACATCACTGGTTAGAAAATGATCAAGAGCTAACTGAAATGGAGACTTTGTGGACTGTGCATCAAACAGTTGGATTGCAAGATTAAGAGGGATTACAGGTAAAATTCTTGAAGGAGCTATTTTAGGACCTTTTTTATCAATGTCCTGAGTGATTTTTCAATATACAGGAAGATAAACATATGAACGACAGGAAGAAACACCCTGAGAAGAGGAAGAAAATTTACTAGAAGACAAATACAGACTTGGGCATGAAAAGGTCAAGCACACAAAAATTTGCTGAAAATTGGGAGCATGTTGATTAGAATAGAAGGGACTTCAGAATATTACACAGTTTCATTTTACTAATTCATTGATGTGCTTTGATAGCATAGAAGGAAAAGAGTATTCTAGAACATATGAAAAAGTAGAAATTTTCAATATCTGTTGAAATGTGTGTGCCAGTCTACAAGTCATTGTTGAGATAAGCTGAATCTTCATCGTGACTAGAAAGAAACATGAAGCTGAATTAGAGAATGAAAAGTCTTACATAGATCAGGAACTAGAAAGGATTCATTTATTTACACAGTTAAATAAAGGCTGAGGGAACAAGCTATTGTATTTTACAAATATAGTTTGGGAACAAACAAAGCTAAATGGCAATATTGGCACAAGAATGCATAGGTATAAATTCACCAAAAAACCCTATAGGTTTCAAATTACAAGAAGGTTTCTGATCATAAGGCCGGTGGGAATCTGGAATAACCTGCCATTTGGAGTAGTGAAGATAACAAAACATACACAGCTAATAATTTTAATGCTATTTTAATAGGTATTACCTGCTATCACTTTCACTGAGTGAAAGTATCTTTCCATCTAGAATGGCATACAGCTTCTTCTTCCCAGGATCACAGCAAGATTAATTACCAAGGGTTTCCTCTTGATTTTTGGCATTATTCATTACTGCCTTTTCCTGGAAAGCATTAATTTTATAATTTTTTCTATGCCTCACACATTTACAAAATGGTCCTAGGTTGTACTCAGTCTTGCCAGAATATTTTTCTATCTGATGTCTTATTTCCCTTCATAATTTCTAATTTAGAACAATCATGACATTTTTATTGTGTCATTATATTTTATGGACTGGGTTCTCTTTTTACTTTGCACTTGGCTGAAAGAAGAATCTCCAAACCTGTTTTGGTGAATCTGTTTACTTCCTAATAAAATAGACTGACAAAATTCAGTTTACTTCCTAATAAAATAAACCAGCAAAGCTGTAAAAGTGGGGTCAGAAGGAGGAACAAGCACACAGAGACTGGAGTCTCTGTTACTAATATCACTTTGCATGTGGCATGTGGTAAAAGTATTTGTGGATATTGTTTGCTTTCACCATGAGTTTTCTCTGCTTCTGTGCCATGGAGAGGAATAAAGACAACAAACTGTCTCGCCTTTGCCTGCCACTTCACAGCAAATCGTGATGCCTCCCCGAGCACTCAGCAAATTACCATAACTAAAGTCAGAATAACTGTTTCCAAACTATGCTGGTGTCAGAGTCACCCGTTCTGTTTCAGGCCTGATGGAGTCCTTGAGCAACTGCTGGTGTGTATTTACTGACTGTGATAATTGTTTAGGTACAAGTGTTACCTCTCTCTTCAAGCCTGGTCTTTCTAAAAACTGTCTATGGGAGCCTTAAGAACGAGAAGGGAGCTAAAGAGAGCAGAAAAGTACTTTTGTGTGACTACAGGAAAAAACAGAATTAGCACTTAAATCATCACAGGATAAAACGGTTTGCTGGTTGTCTCATCTGCCCCCTCCCACTTAAATCAAGGCTCTAAAGGTAATGACAAGGTCCCTGCTGTTACTCCTTGCGGTTTAGAGCAGTGTGTCCACCTTCCTCCCTTCAAAAGAGAGCAACACAAGCTACAAAGGCTCCTTTGTCCCCGTGCATGGTGCATGGGCTGAGACCCACAGCCTCACACAGGGTCTGCTTTTCCTGAGGAACCAGAAGGATGGCAGCA
Source organism: Atrichornis clamosus (assembly GCA_013400975.1). Taxonomy (NCBI): domain Eukaryota; kingdom Metazoa; phylum Chordata; class Aves; order Passeriformes; family Menuridae; genus Atrichornis; species Atrichornis clamosus. The sequence goes on along the minus strand of WBMZ01009657.1, from coordinate 228,720 downwards.
CTCTTACTTAGTTAATGCAAGATGTCACCGGTGCTGGATTCACCTGCGCCTTCTCACTCACCTGTGCTATGTTTCACGCCCATAGGAGTTTTTGCAAAACAAATTTCCTCAGTCTCCCACATAAAGCGTTTATCTGTACTGCCAGCTCCAACAGCTCCTGGGGGTTATCACTTTAAAAATTCTCAAGTTGTTCAGCCTGACACCATCAATTAGTTTAGAGTCAAAATACAAAATTATTCTTCAAAACCCAGGAAACTTGAAATGCAGAACATGAATAGAAGAGGCTTTAAAATTTCCTGTTCAAGGAATCAAACGTAACAAGAAGTGTCCAGGTGCTGTAAAATGACTTGCCCTCAGGAAAACAAATAATCTGGTGTTGCTTACGTGACTGATTTGCCAGCAGGACCATATTATTGTCTCTGCCTAGTGAGCCGTGTGACACCAATGTGATGAGTCAAATGTGAGGGACCCTGCAAAAATGTAACCCCTTCAATTGAATGTGAACCTTTCCATTCGTTCATCTATACTTCTGGCACATGCTGTAGCTATACCTTAAAGTCAATGATCTGTTTGAAGTTTTATGTTGTATCTGCCATAATCCCAACTGACTGAAGTGCAGTACATTTCACAAGGAAAATGTGGAACACAGTGACCTGTAAAGCTTTGTGTTGGTAGCCAGTAGATCCTCATGTCAAAACAGACAGAGTGGGTGTTGGTTTTTATCTCTGTATTGATAGTATTTTATTACCTATTGCAGTTCCTTTTCCAAGCAATAAGAGAAAGAAAAAAATGATGAGTCTCAGCAATTTTGAATTGGCACCCCATTGCTGTTTCTATTACAAGAGCTTTTATTAATCCGCTTTTTCATTTGTTTTCTTGTTAAAAGTTGTATTCAAGTCATGTGCATGTGAGCAGTGTTTGTTCTGGGGTTAGAGCAAGGGCTGTGCAATAATCTGTGCAGAACCATGCAATCCTTCGAAGGCACTGCCCGCCCTTGCCAGCCCTTTCCCACCCCCAGGTGTGCCGTGGGGAGGAAAGCAGCAATGTGTTGTTCAGTGTACCCACTTGTGAGGCCATGATACTTCAGGGACTGAATGGAAATCAGCTGCCACCTCCTTTCCCACGTGATCAAGTCTGGCAGAAAAAAAGTTTACTGGATTTATCCGCTAATTTTTTGGTAGATGATAGAGCATGTGGTGAAAGGGTTTCTTATCCACTTGGTCTCTTGTACAGCTCTGTTGTGTACATCATGCTTTCACCCTGAGGAATTAATCTCCTGCTTTGCAGGGGATGTTCAGAAAGTAAAGTTGGCAAAGAGCAAATGTCAAATGAATTTATCTTACCTGCTTACTGAAGCAAGGTCAGAGAAGGATGAGAAAGCGATTAATTTATATGGTCTCTGAAAACAGAGCTGCCACTGTAATTCATTGGTTTAATGTGTTATTTTTAATTATGTGGCTATAAACACCTATACTATGAAAGCAAAGTTGGTCGTAAATGCAAAGTCAAGGCACCCAAGGAGTCAAGTACTTTGATATATTACAAGCAAAGTGCAATTGCCGGCATTTTGACAGAAATCTGTCAGTTTGCACAGAGAGCTAAGACCTATTCCTGGTCTCCTTTCCTGTTGCCTTTCCAACCACATGATCTGTGAAAAGCACATCATTTTGAAAACTAACTTTTCATTTGAGTCCTGATATACTTTAGATAGATATTACTTACATACTGCTATTACAGCCTTTTTTTCCCCAGTAAAACCTTGATGTCAGCCTTGACTCATCAGCTCCTGGCTACTGACATGTACTTCTGTCTTTTCACTACCTTGCATGTAGCTATCAGATTTGCTAGTCCAATGACCTTTACAGAATCTAAACCTAATTTCTAAATGACTGCTCAGTAGATGCTACTGCAGAGGTAGTTATATGTATCAGCAACACAGGATTTGTCAGGAATTCAGTTCTGTGAGGAATATTTAACCTCTGATTTTATGTTAGGTTTTCAAAGCTTTTGAGCATTTTAAAACTCTTTAAAGAATGAAAAAAAGTATAAATATTTGGAAGGAGAAACCTAGTTTTCTGATTTTATTTTTTAATTTCTAGATTAGTTTCAGAATAGACAAATACCAAAATTTCATTTTTTATTAAAAAAAAACCCCAGCTTCCAACAAAGGAAAAAAATATTTATTCATCATTTTCCTTTTTAGTACTTTTCATTTTCCCTTGCAGATTATGAAAAATCTTTGAGATCACCCAACAGTGAGTTTAAGTACAAACATCCTGTTTCTGTTCACTCTACAGCAAAGATATCTGAAATCACTTTGTCCTTAGTTGTTGCATATATTTATTTTGATGTCTCTACAATTAGGAAATAATTGAGTCACTTCTGCACAAAGAAAATGACTTCATATACACCACCATAACCTCAGACAATACATGCCTCTTATCTGTGACCAGAGAAATTGGAAAGTTGAGGAGTGATATCACAGCTACACTAAATTTAACATGACAGTGCTTTAGTACAATTTAGATATGTAGACTGTCATATCTAAGAAGTGAATAAACTTTTTTCCTGACTACTGTCAATGTCCAGACTTTTGAATTTTGCTTTTCTCTTTCCCCATGTTCATGCCTCAGCACTTGCTGGCTTCTGAACCTATCAGAATCCAGGACTTTGGGCACATCCCAAGAGACATCAGCTTTAGAGATTCAGGAAGGAGTCCTCTGTATGGAAAAGGATAAGATTGCCCCCCCCCCCCAAATTCATTATACCAATGTACCAAGTCATGTGCAACAACAGCAACACGTGTTGATACATCCAATGTTGAAAGGAGAAAACACACAGGAAATAGATAATCATCTTGTTGTACTAAAGGCCTGCAGAAATGTGGGGGAAAGCTGTATGTAGTGTTACTGAAACCATCTCTAGATGATATTGTTGTCAGACTGGAAGTTCACACATCAGGGCTTCATGCTAAAGTCTGACTCTGCTCAAAACACACAGTTGATAGCTGCCACATATAATGTAATTTATGTATGTCTTGTTATAATTTTCTAATATAGTCAGTAGTCTGCAAGAGGGGGGAGCTTTCATAAGTACACTTTTTGGGTTTTATACTTGCCGAATAAGCAAGAGAAATAAGGTAAGCCTCTTTGTTCTACCTCCCCAATCAAAGCAACATATTCACATTGGAAAACAAAAAGACAACGATTTCCATCTAATCACTTAAGAAACTCAAAGAACAAAATGAGTTGAAATTGTGAAAGTATTTATCCAGTATTGCTTTACTGTGGAATGCAAGAAATAAATAACACAAATGATAACAAGAGTATGTTTGGAAGTAGCCCTTAAAATGGCAGACCAAGCTGAGGACATGTAGAAACTCCATGAATACCTCCATTCTCTTGTTGTACAGATAAGGTTATCTGTAATTCATGATTTGCTTTCAGTAAATTATTTTTGAAAACAAATTTTTCTTTTTTTTTTTTTTTAACTTTCCAGACAGTGCAGGAAAGCTATTCAAGCTGAGGAAGACCATATAAATAAGGTCCACATGCTTCAGGGACTTCAGAGGTGGGCCATGAAACCAGTGAAAGGACTGAAGAATATAATATTATTTGACTTCTTGAAAAGAAAGTTGAGAAATCCGTAAGTATTTTTCCATGGATTATGTAGGATTTTTCAACATAATTAATAGAACATAATGAAATGCTCATTCTAGATGTCAAAGATAGAAAATCCAGTCTAAAAATACAGAATAAATCCAGCGTGATGAAATAATCACCACTTAACCTTCAAAATAAGATCAGATTTTTCTAAAAGACTCTTATTCTGGAGGAAGTTCTGTGTCTAATATGTATCTGCACAAGTGTGTGCACAGGTTACCTGAGTTTAATAATTACTATTAAACTCTGTAAAAAATATGTTTCTAAGCTTTGGTCATCAATTTGACACTTAAACGAGTTCTTAGGTTTGGGGGTTGGGAAAATTCCTTCCTCAGACCTGAGAGATTTGAGTACTTTTCTTTTCCTCTGTTCTTGTCCTGTCATGAGCAAGACCCGGCTTACCTGGTATCCCAGGTTAGTAACACCCTACACATTTGTGTTGTCAGCCAGGAGCACAGAGTTCTTCATCGTAGTGACTGCAATTTTACCATGTGGAAGTCTTTGCAAAAGAATATTTGTACAAAACATAATGACTTACAAGGGTACAGGTCAGAGTAGAAGATGCAGTATTCCCCCAAGGAAGTGTGGTAAACTGTGTGTGGTGAAACATTTCTGTGTGTTGTACTGAACATGTGGATTTGAGCAAAAAGGTTAAGAAAGGGCTTACAGCACATTTTTAAGGGGCAGCATGACATTTGTAGTTAATGAAAGCCAGAACTAATGTTTTTTAATTTGATATACATTTAGAGAAAATATAAAAATAAATGAGGGTGTACTGACCCAGCCACATGTTGCTATTTTCATTGAATGAGCTGCCTTGACAAAGAATGGGAAGATTTATGAAACCAGCAATACTCATACATCAGATATGTCTTAAAATAAGTAGGTATAGATAATCAGTGGCCTCTTCTTAGCCTCAAAGTACAGTATTTGTCATTGTACCCTAGCTCTAGTAGAATACATTTAGGCATCACCTAATCCTAACACATTGTTACTCCCCCAAAACATCCAAGCTATCCTGTCTAATCATGAGCCAAGAGCCCTTGATCTCCCATCAAATATATTATGAAATATAAAGGAATAAACTAGAAATAACAGGGCAGCTGAGAAAGTTTTAAATCTTTTATTATTCTAAAGGATGACATTTAAAGCACTTACTTTTAAAACAAGCAAAGCATTTGTGTATGACCAAAAAAAGCATTTCACTTGTAGAGTTCTGCATTAACAGAGGAAAAAATCCTCGTCTAGAATTATCTGAGCATCGAACCAGCTGAGCCCAACTGGCAGAAGCAGCACATTTTGTAGCAAACACTGAAGATCTGAGAGGCATCATAACACAGCATGAACTGTCATGGTGGTGTGACTGAACCCACGGTCCAAAATGAGGCTGACAGAACCCCCTCAGGGTGATTATGTGTTTGATATAATCCCTACTGAAAATAAAGGTCCATGACAAGAAAGTTTAAGACTCTGTCATGATCCTATTCAGACATGTCACAACCTACAGATAGCATCTAACTAATGGATTAACTCTGCTCATTTTTTGTCACCTGAGAGAACAGATTATCTGCCCAGCCATAAGGTGTCTATTGTAGCAACACCCAATGGGCAATTTTTTTTGGTAACCCCGTTTACCTCCATGTTACACTGACTGCCTGACTCTATCTCCACCATCTTTTGGGGAAGCTTAGCTTCCTAATGCACTTGTAGCCACCTACTTGCATACACTCACATCATGGTATTTTGACAGTGGAATGAATGCTGGCCAAGTAGTTCAATTAAAGCAGAGTCAGTCTTCTTATAACACCAAAAGGCACCAAAACAGGTTTGGATAAATGGACAGTATAGAAGTTGTCTAAAGCCACTAGGTTTCTGAAGGGTAAAAGTGGATGCTCAGGATGTAAGGCAAGGACAGGGAAGAATTAACGAGCTGGTGAATGTATTAAACTGTCAGTCTCCAATAATTCAAAGGAAAAATAAGCAGTTACCTCTATCCAGAAGCTGTTTGTAATTGATTGAACTGGGGATACACTATTATTCAAGAGGAAGAGAAAAAAATTTCTACTATAAGCAGTACCAGCAGTTTGGGCTGGGCCCTATGCAGAGCTGCCAGTGTCAGGCTGGTTTGTGAGCTGCTCAGCTCCTCTAATAACAGGTGACGAATAAACCTCCCACCAATTTTGATACTACGGTAGTAACAATGTAGGAACATTTTATTTAAGAATCCACTTAGCTTTCCACAGACTCAGCCTTTCAGAATTCCATAATTTTTGGGTTTTTTCACTACCTTGACACCAGGGTGAGGATTATACCACCATTTAGGTTATCCTTGCTAGAGTAATTTAGAAATCTTTTCAGTAGAACAGGGACAACAGCTGTTCCCTTTAGTTTTTCTCCCTCTGCTACACCAGCCCAGATTATCCACTAGAGTATCCAGTACAGTTTAACCAGACAACAGCGCTCTGTGTTTATAGGAATTTGCCTTTTGACCATTGCTTCCACCCTGTGTTTAACTCTTGATACAGCATGATAAATTACCAACTTTACTTACATTTTCAGCTGCTTTCCAATCTCTCCCTCTGCCGCTTACCTCCCACACTGAGAAAAGCTGTTAGTGATAATTCATGATATGTTTTCCTGGTGATTGTTCAATATTAACTACAAACACATGGCACTTTGCCCAGCATTTAAAATACTTTGCAGCTGAGCCACAGTCCACGAGGGATCTTTGCCCTGCTCTACAGACAAAGCAGATAGAAAGACACAGACCTAATGGCTCACATATGAGATCAGCAGGACAAACTCTTTGGCTTGTGAGTTGCAGAACGGATGTCCCTACACTCCTCTCACCAGCTGGTGTGGTTAACCTCACTTGCAGCCCCAGCAGCTCCTTGGTTGTCCACCAGCAACACCAATGTCCCACCTGTGGGGTGAGCTGAGCTGTCTATGCCACTTCGGTCAGAAAAACAGCTCTTAGCCCCTGAAGGTGCATTACTGTCCTGTCTGCCCTGCATGAGAGGCACAGCTTCTGCAACCTGCCAAGCACCTGGGTGCCTCCCACTTTTCCCTTTCACCAGCTGCTGTCTACAAGTGCAGGTATTCTCTCACCAACACAAAGCAATGGGGCTTTTTATAAGGTGGCTCACTCACTTTGAGAGGAACTGTGATAACAGGTTTTCATCATTTTCTACTTAAAATTAATGCAAAAATTTTCAAGTTTTTAGAGGACTTCTGTAAAAAAACCTTCACAGGATGCTTTTGTGCTGAAAATCCAAAAATTAATGACTATTGGTCAAGCTGAAAAAATCAAATCCTCCCTTATGTAAAGTTGGTGTTTCACATGGTTGCAATTAAACTGCAGTCTTAGTCACGTGTATGAACTTAACATTGATCCTAATCTGCCTGCCTTGTCATTTTTATAACTATTGATTTTAGGAAGAATTGGAGAGAATAGCTTACCGAACTGATCTAATGAACTAATAATACTAATAAGATTGAAAGTAAACAATGTGATTAACAATTTTAATTTTATCAAGGCTGCAATCAATCAGCCTTACAAACTTACATTTTTCCCAGTCAAAAGAATGGGGCTTTTTGCAGAGCTACAACAATATGAGTAGAGAGTGAAGTGACTTTAATGAACCCATATTTATTATTCACTCATTTATTTTCCCCCGTTTGAAAACTTCTTAGATGCTATACATATTTTCTTTATCTTTGTGTTTAAAATAAGGAGCAGGTTTTGATGTCCCTTATACATCTTATTCTGGGCATCTGTTACTACTCCCTGCACCTTGTTCTTTTGGTGATAGGAGTATGCCCAGCCATCAGCACCAGGCTCAGGAGTTTAAGTGTCTTGAGTGCTAGTGTTCTTTTGGGTTGCAATTTAACAATTATTGTTAATAATTAGTATTTAAAGAAAAATCTTAAAAACTGAGCTAGGATAATGTAACACCAAGTATTTTTGTGATATGAAAGAAAAAAGTCAATAAAAGCTGCTGAAAATCTTCCAGTTTTATGATTATGAAACAGGACTGCATAGAGTGAGACGGGCTGTGCTGGAGGTATACGAGTCACTTTGATGAGCAGTAGATTATTTTACATATTTTTTTCAGACTAATGATCGGAATTATTCTGTGTAGGCTCAACCCATACTCTTATTTCTACTCAGATCAATCGATGCCACCTCTGAAAAGTTTGAAAGTGGAATATGACTTAACAATAACAAAATCCATCGTTCAGCAACACTCTTAAACCCTTATTTGTCATATAAATCAACAGGTCTTAAATTCATCCTCAAATTCTTGGTTGAATGGGATTTTACTCATGTAATTCTCCAATTCTCATTCTTGTGGAGTTAATACTTATAGGGTCAGACCAACTGAAGTTGTGTCAGCTCATCCTTAGCTGAGTACAATTCAAGAACAGATGTATGGGTAAGGTAGGATCTGAATCCTTGCTTGTGAGCTTCACATCTCCCGGGAAGCTGGCCGGGGTGACAGCTAAGGTGGGCAGAGCATTGAGCTTCTCTGAGCACTTATAGCATTTCATGACAACTGAAGATCCACAGGTTTTTTCCAGGGGATCATTTGCAAAGCCCAGGGTTCACAAGTGGGTGTATAGTAGTATACAGATCCATTTTGCTTCCCATTGAAACATACTATGCTTGTCCACACAAAAGCTGTTTTAAGAATTGAAGTAATGTAGATGGTAGAGTGAACTGACAGGAAATATTCAATGCAAGTTTCTGTATCAGGCACAGCAAGTATCAAGGTTACTGAATAAAGACTCTTCTCCTGAAACTGCTTTTTCTGCTTTTCTTCTGAGATAGCACAGACCATTGTCAGAGACAGGATATAGGGTTGGATGCATCTTTGACCCAGTACAATTGTTTTTATGTCCTCATGACATCCTTTGACTGCAGACAGAAATGGGCAGGTACACACCAACTGTCCCCAAATAAATGAAAGCCCCTCGAACATCTGTTGCTGGAACAGTTCCTGCTGTTTCTACAGGACCAAAGCCAACATTTGCAGCTGCTTTATAATTTTCAGTAAACTTGCTGTTGCTCTTTCATCACCCATGTCAGGTTCTCTTCAGTTTCACAACTTAAAAGCCAATTTTGGAAAAGTCCAGAAACAGTAACTCAAGCACTTATCCAAAACTGCAAGCACAGACCACGTGTTAAGTTGAAGACAAAAACTAATTCACTTCCTGACATTTATTTTTTAATTATCACTGATACTTGTTAATAACCACAATCATATACAGAAAACAAAAGAAATTAGTTGAAATCCCCTCTGTGCTAGGACTGTTCCCAGACATTCAATATCCACAGTATCACATTCTCAGGAAGTCACACACATTCCCTGTCTCCTTTCCTTTTCCTCTACCACATGAAATTAGGAGAGTGCTAATCCTGCAAGTCACAGGGCAGAGCAGAGGTGTGCAAGATAGTTCTGAACAAAGCAGCTGATGTACTGGAAGCATTCTTGCTACAGCAGCACCAAACTGTGCAAGGTTTGATTTAACTTTCTAGTGCAAAGCTTGACAGAACAGTCCTCAGCAGCCAATAGAAAACACTTCATTGCTCCATGAAAGTGTCAAACCTTGTACAAGTATCTGAGACAAACATCAAACACACTTTGAAGACTGGTTTGCAGAATTCGATCAGAAGAGCTAGAGTTGCGGGTACAGCTCATGACAAAATTTCTGCAGTCACACAGGCACTTAAGATTGTGCATTGAACTTGAAATGTGTACTGGGTTTAGCTGCTGCTTGGGTTTGGATTGATAGAAATGTAAGAGAGAATATTAATTAGCAAAATACAAAGTATTCTAACTACTAGGAATTTAGTTCTATTGAAATAATCATTCTCTGAAAGGAAGAATTACTGAGATCAATCTAAAAATAATTTTGTTTGAGACATGGTGGGTATCAATATGTGTCAGTAGCCTGTCCATAAAATACAGTATATACATAGGTGTCAATTATTTTGTTATGCAGTAATCTTGATAAAACACAGCTTGGTGTACAAAAATTTGCTTCTGTTTAAATTAGTTTTACATAGGGAAGTGCCATAGCATTACACACAATATTGTGATAAATTAAGAATAAAATTGATATTTCTAAACTTAGGGACTATGTTTAACAGCTTCAGTAAATGATGGGATTGTCAGAACTATTAGTGCCTTTCAGATTTCAATGACTTAAATCTGCAGAGTCTGGTCACAGGATCTTAAAAATAGTAGCCTTTGATCTAAACAGGAACTACACAAAATTCTCAGGAAAGGCCTTTGAAACAGAAGGTGTTATTTATTTTATTCTATCTATCATTCTAAATGGAAGAGGAAATCAATGGCTGAGAAGAACATCTTTGTTTCACAAATGACTTCCCAGAAATAAAGTGTAGCTTCATTCTGGATGTAATCCTGGGCATTAGAATCCCTTACATGCTATGTATAAACAATAGACTGCTGGAAGCATCGGTTCTTGAGAGTCCCTGGATTTCTCTTTTAACTTTGCTACAAATATAAAAAAATCTAACATAAGAACTTCCCCAGATAAGAGCTGTGGTTTTGAGACATGCATGGAAGTTAAATTAAGATCAGTTCTTATGCAAATATATCAAAGATGATGATGAAAATGTCCAAGTCAAGGGAAATGTGTATGGTAGTATAAAATCAACCCATCTGCTCTCTCTGATCTCTTTTCTCACTTAAGTGATTTCCTCCTGGCAATGTCTTCATCATTCTTATGTCGATCTCTTTTATTTCTTAGTCATTACTTGGTCCTGTGTAGTTAGATTATTCTGTCACCTGCCTACTGCCTTTGCTACCCATCCTATACTACCTTGTCACTCTCCTTTGTATCTCTCTTCTGCTTTTCACATTGTTCTTTCCCCATCTTCTCTTTTTTTTTTCTTTTTCCAGAGGACTAACCCATTTCTTTCAGTTCATTTACCACTTTGCTTTTTCCCCTCATTATTGTTTTCTCTATCTTCTTCCTGTCTTGGCTTATAATCTTTTTAAACTCAGCAGACTTGTTTACACATTGACTATGCTTCTTCAAGCTATTACACTGGCACTTTTTCTGAAACACGTGGTAGAAGGAAGGCATTACCCCCAGAAGGGTGAACAGGAGCACACTGCCTCATAAGTGATCACTTGTTTTCAAGGCAAAGCAAATGGCTGAATCATGCAGACATACAGAAATATCTCACTGTTCACTTGAAGCAATTACAAAGCAAACAAAACAAAAGAATGTAACTGAATTATTAAAAATGTTATCTCCTAGTCAAGAAATAACTAATTTAGATGAGAAACAACTATACTTGGACTCAGTACTTTCTGTGAGAGGAAATAAGAGTATAATGCAACTGCTCAGGGCTTCACTGAAATAGTTCAGAGTCTGTGACACTCACAGATTCTCTCTCTCCCCTGCAAACTCTCAATCTCCTTTCATCCAATTGTTCTTCGTCCTTCCTTTCCAGTTTCTTCCTATCATCCTAGATTTGGTCCAGCTGCTGTAACTACCTTCTGCTCTGTCTGCCACCACAGATCTATGTAGATTCAATATTCAGAGCAGCAGCAGCACCTTGAAGGGAGTACTGGCATACAAGAGGGCTGGCTGAGTTACGCTCATGTTCTTCAAAATAAGTGTGCAGGTTGCAGAAGTGCTGGCCAGATAAAACATTTAGATATATCTCATTAAAGGAAAATTAGCACAAGAGATATGAGTTGGTTTACCTTTATAAGGCTCTGTGAAACTGCCAACAGCTATGGAAATGTTATGTATTTTATTGCTGTGTTAGACAAAAATTCACCAAAAATTGCATCCTAACACAACTGGAATGCAGGGATCACAGACATGTTCAGGCACACTTCATTTATGCTCACCAAAATAAAATAGCATGGTGAGATAGACACCAGGAAATACCGTGAACGCCCTGAATACAGTCTCCAGAAAATGGAAATACTGCTGCACAGCATTGCAGCACCCTCCAAAACTTTCTTAAACAGGGTCATGGCTGGGCAGACTTGGGCAAGGCTCAGCCAAGGATAAGAGATGTGGTTAAGGTTAGAGAGAGACAAGGTTTGAGGCTTCAGTGGGGGTAAGGCTGCCAAGGGCAGGGGAGGGGGTCCAAAGATGAATAATTTCTGGGAACTTTTTCAAGACTAGTACGAAATGGGTTATGGAGTAATGCACAGCGGAGACCAAAGGGGCCTCTTGGTGTCAGCTGTACCTTTAACCCAAGATGCTCAATACTGTAGTGCTGAACAAGGGGTCAGTGTTTAGGCTGTCTGTAGCCCATCCCCTTTCTCTGGCAAGAAAGCTGCTGCAGTCCTGCACCAGATAGAGCTATGGGCTTTGTCTCTGTACTAAACATAACCTCAACCTAAATCCTATACCTATCCTAAACCCAAAGTCCTAAACATAAACACCAGTGACTGAGCCTTAGCCCAAGATCCTCAGTCAAAATTCCAAGAGTGATTTCTTTTAGAAGTCCACCCCGTAATCTGGCAGCCCTGGTGTCCCCACTCCATCCACAGCCTCCCACATGTGAGCCCCAGCCTTTGTGTTTCTCCTAACTCCAACCCTAAATGTAACCCTAAACTAGACTTGGGCTTGTCTCAGTTTTAGCACAAGACACCGTGACTTTCTTGGTTTGACAAAGTTCTAAGGGGAATTATGCTTTTTTTCACTGCCCAACCCTTCTTTGAGAAACTTCTTTGCAGCTTCCGTCCACCTGTAGCCCTAGTGTCTCTCACTTAATCCTAAACCTAGCTCTGACTTTAAGACTTTGGCCTGGGTAGAACCTAATTTCAAGATTCCCACCTATGTGACTTTTGAAGAAGTTCCCATGAACAATTTGGCTTTGCAATCTATCCTTTTCTTGATCAGCCCATCTTAAACAGCACTCCAGCTGAAACCATGCATGTTGTGTCTCTCATAATACTAATCCTAAACCAAGACCACAGGTTCTTTGCCTTGGCTTAGCCATATCCCAAGATCCTCAGTCATGGCCCTCTTGCATAAATTAATTATCAGATTTCTCTTTGTAGCCCCACTCCAATTGGAGCCCAAGGCTCTGTCTATCCTAGCCCTAAGCCTTAGCCTAACTCTTGACCTGGGCTTAAACCTACCCCAACACCACTGAGCCTGTTGCACAGGCTCTTTGGGGGATTGATTTTGCAGCCCAGCATCCCTTTTGCACTGGCACTTCCACTGGAGCCTGACACATGTTCTCCCTCCCAAACCTGACAGCAAACATTACCCTAGGTCTTGGACTTCGCTGATCCTTAATCATAGCCCTCTTGACTGAGGTCAAGGGAGAATTTCCTGAGACCTTGCTGTAGACCCCTCCTTGCTTTTAAGCCCCTTTGAAGCTTCTGTTGCTGTAACCTTGTATATAAACCTGTTTCTTGACAACAGCATAGTCTTAGCACCAATCCTTCAGCCACAACCCTCATTAATTAGTTCTCATGGGAGGAGATTTTTCACAGCCCATCCACTTCTTGTGCAGTTTTGGTGCATTTATGTAAGGGTTGGAGTCAGATTTGGACAAGTGTTAGGGCCACAGTTAGGAGACTAACAAATCCTAGGTCTCCAGTTGGAGTGGGATTGCAAAAGGGATTACCAAGAGCTGAACTACAAGAAGAAATCTCCCCAGAGAACTTCAAGATTGTCATGGCTGGGAACACGGAGAAGGCTCAGCCAAGGTCAAGGCAAAGGCCTGGTGTTAGGCTTGGGATGAGGAGGGAGAAGAGCCTTGCACTTGTACTGTGCAAAGGTGAAAAAGTGCAGACAGGAGCAGCAGTTCTAATGTGGGTTAAGAAGTCATGGTCTGCTCGGTGCCAGTCAGGAGTTGCTTCAGCCATGTCTCTGCCCCACAGAAACAAAATCTATCACATCCTAAACTTCAGTCAGTCAGAGATGTACACAGTGGCTCAGAGTGGCTTCAGAAAGAAATGGTCAGCCATGAAGGTCTGCAGAAACCCCGCTGGAGATGCAACAGGTCAGCGGAGCAAGGATACTCCTGATGCTGTGGTGACCCACACTGGGTCAGGGATATGACAGAGGCCACAAGTGGCCCATGCCAGGCAAGAATGTCCCTGAGGGACTGTGGCCATCACTGCCCATGTTGGGGCAGGAACATCCCTGAGGGACTGTGGCAGAGCACAGCTACCTCCGAAGCTGAACTTATTAAAAAAAACCTTACAATTTCTTACCTAGAAAAACAGCCAGCTTATTTGTCTCTAAAAAGCACAGTTCCTTGATGGCAGCAATAAAATCATCCACTTCTCCCAGGGAGCATTACCACAACTTTGTTTCTCAAGAGCAAATGGTTTCAGGTTCCTCATTAGGTGGCACTTGTGTTGCAAGTGTCACCATGACAACCCAAGGAAGTCAGCGTGACCGTAGCCAGGCAGCAGGACACCCAGTGGGGTCCCTTCTGATCTGCAGGCGCCCTGCTGCGCCAGTCGCCTGGGATGCTCAGGCAGCTGCAGGGATCGTGCCTGTATGGAGGTGTCAGAACACAAGAAGAAAATCTGGAAGGTGCACTTTGAGATAATTATTCAATAGCTCTGGCAGGTTTATGAGCTCTGAAGCTGACAGCAATGTGAAATCGACCACTAGAGATGAACAATAATCTTCTAAAGATGGGCTGTGTGAAAAAACCGGTTGCCCTTTCAAAATTGAATTTTCCCATTTGTATTTACAGACCATTATTAACATAGACAAGAGAGAAATGGATTATATTAATATCCTTCAGAAAGTGGTGCAAGTGTTGGGAAATGGGTAAGTATTTGCACGTAATTACTGCTTAGGGTGCCTATAACACAAGCAGCTGCCTGTAAAACAAGCAGCTGGCAAGCAGTGGAACTGGGCATTGCCAGCTGTTTTACTCCTCTATGAAAGGCTCCACAACATAATGATGTTTCCTCCCAGCCTCCGTGGCACTTTACAGATGACACCTGTGACAGTAAGCTAATGAGAGAATCTTCTGCCCAGAAGATTCCTTCCTTTCCCATGAGCTCCACCTCTAAGATGGTGGCAATGCGTGATGCTGCCCCGAGGAAGTCACAGCTCTTTGGGTGGGTGCTACAGGACAAAACCCATCTGACCATGCAATCAGCCCCTACCTGTAGGCTTCAGTGGAACACGGGGAAAATCTCTCATAAAACCACTCCCAACCTACTATGGGCTCAAGGGCCTGAGCAGTCCTCAGCGTTCCTCACCCTGGGGCAAGCAGAGAAAGACTGCAGTAAAAGAAATCCATTTTCTATTGTCTGTCTGCAGTGGCTGATGCCTGGGCCATCTCTCTCTGTCCCACCTGAGGACGAGTGTGCACTGGGACCTGTACCAACTTTCTAAGGAATGTTGCAAAACCAGGCAAGGACTGTTCTCCTTTAAAGGCTGCTTCCAACCTGAATTGCTCTACGATTTTGTAATATTTTGATTCTATCATTTCTACCTTTCTTGCTTTGTATTCTTCCTCAAAATCATGCCACATGTTGTCCCTCTCTCAAAGAACTGAGCGTGACTGTAAGGCTTAAAGTGTTATGTTACTTTTGGACAGTGACAGACCAATAAAAAAGGCAGAACATAGAGATTTTAACAGTATTTGATAAAAATGAAAATCAAAAATAAGAGTGTTAAAGACATTGATAGGTATTTTATGAGCAAACCAGTATAACCTGATTTAGAACAGGCAATTTAATGTCCTTACAGAGTGTTTTTCCAAACAATTCCCTACTTTAAACAACATAAATTGTAAAAGAAATAATAATTTTCAGCAAAAATTGTACTACTGACCTGATTCAAATCTCATCACAACTTAAACTATGAAGTAGTAAATTATAGAGTATATTTTTTCTGGTTTGTTCTTCTGCCCAACTGTACGTTTTCAACATTACAGTTGAAGACAAATATTTTAGTGTTATTTAGTATGTGGAATTAGGGGACAGTTACAGATCAAATTAGCATGTGTTTTTTAAAGAATATAGAGGTTATAGACATTTAATGGAAATCAAGTTAACAAGATCACTCAGTTAAATATAATTTACAGGTATGAGAAATTAAATATATCAAATTGCACTTGGAAATAATAATTATTTCAAACAGCAAACCTTCAGGTATATAAACTTCATTTTATATCTGAAGGCAAAGATTTTAAAATAAAGTCTCAAATTATCTGAAGAGAAAGTATGTAAAGGTTCTTCTCTAAGGCATTATTAATATTTGCAGTATCTTCACTGAGAGACAATGCAAGACATAAAGGGGAGGGTTTTATTGGTGAGATTATCCTTGATAGTTGCTTATTCCAAGGCAAACATGGGAGAAGAGTAGCCAAAGGGGGAAAAAATGCAATGAAGTAGTATAGAAAATGATAACCAAATACTGTTAAGATGATATATGTTTCTAAGTTTTACAGATTCATGTAAAATCTCTTCTAGAATCCAAGGTGAAAAGGTGAAAATAAAAAATAGCAAGAGGAATACATCTGCAGATCTGTAGGTCAAATCCTTGCAATATGAAGAATAAGAAATGAATCATAATCGTGGTCTGTTTCAATGGTTTTATTCACTATCCATCAGCAATTAAGTCTTAAAAAGCACTTGTAAGAAAGGACAAATAAATAGATAGGCTGATTACCAGAGGGTTAAACAGAAGGTCATGAAAGCTTGGTTTTTCATCAGGCTTTTGTTCCTACTTGGGCAAATCACCTCTCTATTCTACGCCTTTATGTCCCTGCCCACACTCTGTTTGAAAGGATCAGCTTTTAGTTTGTGGTGGGATGCATCTCAGTTAACTTCAAACGGCAACAATGGAAAAGGTGGCACCTGAGCAGCAGCCTCCCCAGCTCCCTCCATACTCAAAGGAGAGAAGTTGTCTTCTTGGGGGGTGATTCAGTTATCCTGTTTCAAACTAGGACGAGTCTTCTCATCATTAGGAGTATTAGGATGAGAGGACCTTGTGCCCTAGAAGTAGTTATTACTCTCCTTACCTTTCAGCAGATCAGGTAAAACTGCCTGCAATTCACATTTGAAGAGGTTAACTCTCTCTTTACATATGCTTGCAGTGTAACTTCAGCCTCACTTCAGGTTTCTAAGTCATTGTGGTTGGACAGTTAATGTATAAAATTAAAGTGATGAGGTTTCTAGGCTTTTCTGAGATCCTTCACTCTGACTTGTAAACTGAGATCTTTTAGGCAGAATTTCTCTTTATTCTCTGCCTTACACAGTCTTTAGCAAATACGAGTGACTTCTACAAAATTATGTTCAAAAATGCTTTTAAACTTTTGATGAATCATCCTTATCTTGCATTTTCTGTACTTGGAAAATGCTGTCAAAGAAAAGAGAGGCTATAGGTCTAAAACAAGTTTCTAGAGACATCTGGGAGCAAAAATTGTACTGGCTGAATCTTAGAATCTTTTGATGGACAGGAGAGCATGTAAAACTAAATGGGCTTTTGGAATTGTTTATCTCTTTGCACTCATCACCACTCTGAGGCAAAGTAAGATCATTTCACAAACCTGCTGCACATGACAAAACAGAAGTGAAAATACGTTAAATCTGTTTAAGGATGAAAATTTTGTTAAAAGGGAATAACCCTGGTAATACTGAGATATGACTAAGAGCCTGAAATGGAGAGGGATGAAAAGGAAAAGGGAACCTGTGCTTGTAATCTAATCCCCGAATACACACAATTAAGTGCCTGCAAAATAGATAAGGAGAGAAATTGTAAGACTGATGGCCTGAACAACTTTTGGCCACTGAAGCTACAGTTCTAAATTGGAACAGAGAGACAGACAGATATTTCTCTTCCCTTTGGCCTATGGCTGTCTCTGCAGACTGGATTATTTACTTACAGTAATTGTGAGAACAAAAAATGGTCTGGCTGGTATTACAGCTGAGCGTTGTAACATTACTGGCGATGGCAGTCAGCAGTCTGCCTCGGGAAAGTGAGTGTTACTGACATTTGAATTTAAACGTCGTCATCAAAGTACTGTTATTTTGTAATATTGTTTGGGAACTCAGGATGTGTTTCATAGAGAAAAAACACATAATTAGTTTGCTGGACTAATAAAAAGAGTAAAAATAGGCCTTGGTTTTGATTTCCAATACTGACTCAAATTTGGGTGATAGGCTTAGGGTCTGAGTAAACGGATTTTGAAACGAAAATGTTTTTGAGGATAGACTTCAATCTTGTATAGATGGATAGAGAATAATCAAACAGCAGATTTTTCCCTTTTTCCTGACTCAGCCCAGGAAAAATCAGAGCTATCTACTTTTTTGCTATTAATTGTAGATGCCCTTGTAAAATATTTTTACTCAAACCCTCTTCATTGTTCTAGGGTTGGTAGGAAACAGGCAGTACAGCACGGAGATCTGTCTTGGACTGCAGCAAGGAAGATATTTCTAGAATGACCATGATTTCAGAAGACCATGCCTGATTCCTATCTCTTCTACCAGGCATACAGTTCATCATTTGTGTCCACAGTTGTCAAACATGACCCATAAACCTGAAGCAGAAGGTATATATCATTTAAATTTTCAATGAAAACCAAAATATTTTTAACCCAGAATTCTGATTTTTCCTTATATCTGAATTACTTATCCATTTTTAGCTAGGAATCGCATGAAGCAAAGAACTCCATCCCTATGTTTGCATCTGCACCAAGAAAGAAGAATATTCTGTTTTCTGCATAAATTATCTGCAATGAAAAATCACAGGAAATAAAAGGTGTTAGTGACTAGTTAAGAACAACCATTTATACATCTCATTGTTTGCTACAGACAGCCATGCAGAACAAAAATAATCAGTATTGTATGTGAGTTTCGTATTAAGAAGATCAGCTGCGCTACTGAGATATGTTTTGGATGAATGTTTAGTTTTCGTTTATGATTCCCAAAAGATGGTGTAGCACATGCTGCCACTGCAGACTGCTGGAACATGTCTATGAAGTTTTATTTTATTCAGTTGAATGTTTCAGAGCAGATTCACATTTAGTTGATAGTTTTTTGTTGCAAAGAGAGAATGGCAAAGCCCCAGATTTCTGACTAGGATAAGGGCAGCTGGGCAGAAAGTAATTTAATTTGGCTAAGACCTCAGCAGCCTACAATACACACATAAAATGCTGGAAGTCATGTAACCAGCAATCAATACACTACATAGCTGGACTACCCAATTAAGGATTCAATGAAGGATCACTATCATCCTACTGCATAAAGCTGTAGCCACACTGCAGTCCTGACAAACAGCCTTGCTAGGCTCTGGAATTAGCAGTTAATAGCAAAACGTGTGATTTGGGAATTTACTGCATGTTATAATTGAGCTGCTTGCGTACAGAAAAACTGACGGACAGTATGTACAGTGTCAGGAGGTCCTAAGCCTCTAAGTGTGGAACAGCTTTTATTTTTCACTTTTCTTATCAATGAACAGATGATGGAGTGGTAAAGAGAACAAGGAGGTATACTGTGTAAAATCTCCTGTATTCTCTATAATATATCCTGCTTTTAAAATATAGGGTTATATTGCAGGAAAATAAAAACTGAATTATATGAATGGTTCTGACTGCTACAAGGTAGGTGAGTACACACAATGATGCATCATTCCCCAAGTAGTACAGTACTACCTTTATATTTTCTTATTTCAATGTGGATATATTAAAATAATGTAACACTGATTATATTTTATCATTTTATTACAGTAACCTCTAGATATCTTAGATAAAATAAGACTTCCCTTATTGGATACCATACAAATCCAGAACAGACAGAGGCAGGTTTAAAAAGCAAATTCGTTCTAAACAGGAGGTGATGATTTAATCAACTCTAATTTAATGATTAATTTAACAGGAAGTAGTCTGATACTAATTTTTTCTGCCCAATCATTAGCAATTTGAGTAGATGCTCCTTTGTAGAAATGATTCTTTCACAAGCACCATCGCAAGAAGATTAAATTAACAGAGCACAAATGATTTCTGATAAAATTTTTACTTTTAAGAAAAACATATCATTATGAAAGAGAAAAAAGAAATTGAAAACAGGCATAAGAAAACTGTAATGCCACTCAATTTTTCTTCCTCTTCTGCATATTTAATCTTGTATAGTCTATCTTGAGTGCCTCTTTGTCCTGAATGCGTTCAAATGCTTGGTATGTTGGTTTGTTCTACTATGAAGGAGTAGCCAAAATTATTTTCTGTCAGGTAGATTTACATCCAGCAATGTCAACTGCAGCAGACACCTTGGATAGCCTCTCTTCTTGACACCGAACAAAGAGTTAGTTTTCTCCTGGGCATAGAACTCTGCTTCAGGACCAGACACCACACAGTTTGGTGTTCAGAAAATAGAAAACCCCTCTAAGTTCAGGCATAAGCAACAAAAAATCCCATGTTTTAGGCCTGTGCCATTTTAGGGTTTCATAGGGTAAAATATGTTCATTATTATTAGTAGTAATATTGTTATCACTGTTAATCATAATTTATCAGCAACAACAATATTATGGGTCCATAACATCATCGTCACTGGAAAGTGCAGTGGTTCATCAGTGAGCTACACACTGCTTCCTTAAAGACATGGGAGCAAGTTTTGTGAGACAGAACTAAGGACATTTTTTGAAACATGCCCAAAAAAAAAAGCAAAAATGCAGAACTCCGTGCTATTGTTTTTCTTTGCCACATCACTTCTTTTCTGATTCAGTCGTGGCCTCTTGCCAATGCTCACTTTTTTCTGTAATACAGAGTTCACAGATGCAGTAGTTAAATATACACTAAATTCTCATTTCAAAGAAAAGGAAGGGAGAATAGAGATATTATCTGAAAAGACTAATAAAACTAGATTAAAAAGCACACTTCAGTGTGCTGTAAATCCCAGCAGCCGAGGACATTTTCAGTGATACACTCCTGTAAGAGCTCTGCTGTAGTATGAATGTCAAAGGACAGCCAAGGGCCAGGATGTGACTTCCAGAATCACATATTAAGCCCACCTTCAGCAAGTGAATATGAAGCATAAATGAGCCTGTGGAAATTGATGCTGAATCATCCACTGCTTTGCAAGATCTTTATTTAGCATCTGCAGAGTAGGCTAGAGTTCAGGCAATGCAAAGTTGCACATCTAATACACAAAGAACTGCATGACCTGAAAAAGTCCCTCGGCTCCTGTGTTCTGCTGTTAGTGAAATATATACCAGCACCTGGAACCTATACAGTGTTGCTCAGTCCTATTCAGCCCTGAAGCTTTAACTTTCTATCTACCTGGCAGCACAGATGAATTAGCAGATTCTTTTAGATAAAAAGAGAAGCTGAGAGTGAGAGAAAATAACTTGGTCATTTTTGAAGAAAATAATGTTAGGTTCCAGACTGTCTGTAAATTTTTAATGATGCTTTTAGTAATTTCTGAAGTTTCAATTCTGAACACATCTTGAAAAGCAATAGTTTCAAGTGATTTTAATGTTCCATCTACTGGGCATGATTGTCCAATTGCTAGGTAGAGCTCAATTTAAAAATGCCATTATCAATCAGTTCTGGTTTAGTGATGCAATTAGTTAATGCTAATATCAAGAATTTCACAACAAGCTTTCAGTAAAGACAGCTACATTTACAGAATTTGAACTGAATGACAGTAAACTTATAAATGATGTTTCAGCTGATAACAGTGAAGCACTCTGCAGATTGGAGAGCTACCCCAGGAATACGAGTTTTGTGTCCATGGTTTTATTTCTCGAGCACTGTCAGCCTGCTTTTAGATTAAAGAATTATAGTCCCCAACAGAAAACAACATAATGAAAAAGTTTTTGAGAAGTCTGAAGAAGCTCTTAGAAATGCTAGCATGACCTCTACAAGGCAGTAAAAATCCAAAAAATAGAACTGTTCTTCATAACTACTAGAGAAAAATTCTACTCATTTCCACTCTTCTAAAAGTGATAAGACGGAATAGAGAGGGGCTGGGTGTATTATGCTTACAAAGAACCCTTTGTAACAGCTAATATTCTGAAATAATAAGGGGGAATAATAATTCTTGTTTCTTGCCTCTCAGCAGTACATTTTCAGGTAGGTATGTTTTAATTTGATCAGAACTATCCATTCTCTAGATGTGGCACAAAAATGTTATTCTCTCTCACCACAGTGCTATCCAAGTCCTGCAAGGGGACCATTATGAAAGAACATGGCATATCACTCTGCTAAAAATCCTGAAAAATAATCAGATATTTTACTATAATTTTTGGTTCAAGTATTTTAACACAACTACTTCATCTGGTAAAATCAGCAGAGTGGAACGGTACTAGAAACAATCACAGTACAAGGAAGCAAAGATTAGGGGAAGTCATTACAGTTTGACTTGGGAGAATAGTACTGGAATATTGCTGTTCAGGTCATAACACACAGGAAGTTCATGGGATGACCAAAGCTGAGACTTTTGCTGTTCGGGATACCTGTGGAAGACCCTGCCTACAGACTGAATTCTTGCAAAAGGAAGGAGAGATATTCTTTGAATTCCCTCAGTGACTGAAAGCCTTTAAATCTGGGCCTCAGGATAAGAATCAGAGAAGGTCTCTGAAGGTGCTTGCTTGGGTATCTGTTTGGGGGTCGCTTGACACCAACCTTGCCCACCTGCAAAATGGGAATGCAAAAAACATACCATTTCTTTCTCTTTGCCCCGTCAAAGAAAAACATCTTCACTCACACTCAGGAGGGAAATTCATTTTGATCAACTGCATATTTGGTAGGAAATGATGTGCTTTTACAGTGTGTCTTCTTACTAGCTGTGTCATTGTCACATCAGCCTGAATGTCCTCACAGTTCCCCAACACGCTGTGGGCCATCCAAAAACAAAATAACAAACACAATTTGAAGTAGTCAGAGAAATGTAAACCAATACCACTGTTTTATAACTTTCAGCTCTGCATCTGACTCTGGTAAATGAAGTAAGATATATCACAGCCTGATAAAGGATGGACATTAGGAGCAGGTATGTAACAATAACGTAACTCCCATGTTGGTGCCTGGGACTGGATCTCAAAAATAAAAATCATGTCTTCGACCCCATCATATGTCCAGGAAAGCCAGTGAGGAAGGAAGGCCAAGTAGCATTCTATATGTAAGTAAGATATATTATGCATTTAAGTATGATTTCATTTCTGAAGGGACAAACAGAGCAGCAGCAATATTTCCCAGTTGTCTCATTGTCAGCTGGCTGGATTTCATAGTCACATTATATGTCTGTATAATCCTATTCCAGTAAAACTACTTAACAATCTAAAAATTTTAACCACAATTTCACATATGCTACAAGGCCATTGTCTTCTGGTTTTAATACAGTTCCTTTTACATGCAGTTTTGCAATAAAAACTCCAATAAATATTTGATAATACTATGAATCATAGATTTTAATTAATGCAATTGAATTTGTTCAGTGACTACCTGTTGGGTTAAAAGGAAGGGAGAGGTCAGGACCTAGAACGCCACTTGCATTTTAAAAAAATTATTTTTCAAAAATGAGAACTGCCTAATAATCTCAAGAAAATATACATATTATGTAAAAGAATAAAATATGGCACGCTTTAAGTCTTTGTCATTAATGGCAAGGTCAAACGTGGCAGTTTTTGCTGCATTGATTCAGCGATTCTTAACCCAAGTGAGGTCACTGCTTATGCACAGAGCACAATTAAATCAAGGTTAGACAAGCAGGATTCTTTAGTACAACATAGTGTACCAGTAGATTACACAGTACTAGGAAATTTGCATTTGAATCATGCTTTATGAAGATTATTTATTCATTTTCATGAGTGAAAAAAACCTCTGATTTTATCATTATAACTAGTCCTGTTTAAAGAAAACATGTTAATAACCAAAATATCTGCCTGAAATCTAAGAGTGATTTTACATGTACTCTTATAAACATGAAAACAAACAGAAATTGCTTTGTACACTGTTTTATGTGTTGTTTACACAATCTCAAGATAACTTTTATGCAACAAACGAGCTGGAGTAACTTCACAAGTTACGTAAATATATTTTCTAATCAGAATTCAACCTAAAACTGAAAGGTTCCTTTGCACAGTAAGAATTTCCTACCGTAATCCTTCCATAAGCACACAGTGTGCAGTCCTTTGCATATAAGCTTAAATAAAGACAAGGCCATAGTTGAAGTATGACATTTAGAGAATGGAGTAAAATAATATCATCTGATGCCAGAAAATTACTAATATGTGGTTTACTTTTTCCTAACCAAAACCAAACTGATTGCAATTCAAGACTGATATTTCACTGAGTATAATAATTAATTGGAAGCTTTCCATCTGAATTATTTACTGAATGCTGTCAATGGGTTAGTGTGTTTAAGCTCCCAGAGGACTACACAAACCCAAGGTCCAGAGATCAAAGGCATAGTATTCAAACAATTCATGTACTTTCTTCCAAATATATTCAGATTACTTGGTCTGGGAAAAGTCATCATGGAGAAAGGTAGTTTTGACAAGTGACCTGGAAAAAAAGGAGGAGTATCCATCAAGTACACAAGTGGGGAGTTCATAGGGAAAATGTAAAAATGTTAGAAATATAGAAGGATTTGGAGAGAGTTGGCAAGACGCAGGACAAGTATGTGGAAACCCAAGGCTAAACCATGAATGCAAACTGGACTCACTTCAAGAAGTCAGTAGATTACGTTAGCTATTACCAAATGAAAATCCAACCAATGCAGTTTACGTGATTGTGAGGCATGAATGTGCACTTTTGCAACATTCTTTGCTTTTTCCTATTCACTATAGTAGTATCCACTGATGCAAACTTGTTGAGATGATAAAGGGTCTAACACTATTATTTATATTTACTGAAGTAGAATTCACTGGGTTCCTGAGACCTCATTCAGTGCCTCAGGTACACAATAATTTCCTCAGAGAGCAGATTACCTGTTCATCGTGTCTGGAATCATGTGTCTGTGGCAGTAGCTTCAGGTCTTTGGGAAGGAAATAGAACTTTCCAAACAATGCAGGGCTGAGTTTGCAAGTGTTCCTCTGCTACCTGGGTAACAGGATATGTCCAAGTCAGTGTAATCATCTCTTCAGATTATTGTTCTTTAGATTTCCATGTTACA
Organism: Atrichornis clamosus; assembly: GCA_013400975.1. Lineage (NCBI taxonomy): Eukaryota > Metazoa > Chordata > Aves > Passeriformes > Menuridae > Atrichornis > Atrichornis clamosus. The sequence continues at coordinate 203,957 of WBMZ01009657.1, read as the reverse complement.
TTAGTGTACTACTTCAGCATCAGTATTCCTGAAATTGTCTTGTTCTGAATAGAACATCATCCCTCTTAAACCTATTGCTACTTTCAGCTGCAAAGCCACTCTTTTTTTTTTTTTTTCTTTTTTTTTTCCCCTGATCTTAGGCCTGGTAACATTAGGTGTGGTACTGGATCATTTGAAATATGACTGTGACCACACAGACATGAAAAACTGCAAGAGTATTGGTGGGATTTCAGAAAAGACTTGTTCTTAGGATGATAGGATAATTCAAATTGGAAAGGGTCTTAGGAGGTCTCTAGCCCAACCTGCTGTTTAAAATTTTTCCAGTCAGATCTTGGAAACATTTGAGGATGCAGACTGATGCAGATTGCACAACCTTGCTGGGTAACCTGTTGCAGTGCTTAATTATTCTCATGGTGGAATGTTTTCTTCATGCCCAGTCTGTACCTCTCCTGTCTTCATTAAGAACATTGTCTCTTGTTCCCCAGCTGTGCATCTGAGTAACAAAGGCCACATATCCTAACACTTCATTTCCTCAGATGCATGAGAAAATGAATGTACACAGAACAATGACTGCTTCGTTAAGGTGAATCCATCCATACAATTTCTATTTATGTAGAAATTAATCTTTTTGAAAGATTTGTTAGAATTTCCATAGTTTTGTTAGGTGAACAACCCAAACTAAATGTATCAAATTATTTTACAGATTAATGTCAGAATTATTGCCTGGAGAAAAGGAGGCTCAGGGGGAACCTTGTTGCTGTCTACAACTGCCTGAAAGGAGGGTGTAGCCAGATGTGGGTCAGCCTCTTCTCCTAGGCATCAAGTGACAGGACAAGAGGACAAGCTCAAGAGGTTCAGGTTGAACATCAGAAGGAATTTCTTCATGGAAAGGCTTGTCAAGAATTGGAATGGGCTGCCCATAAGGGAGTAGTGGTGGAATCAGTATCACTGGAGGTGTTCAAGAAACAACTGAACGTGACATGTAGTGCTGTGGTTTAGTTGACAAGGTGGTTATAGGACTTGATGATCTTGGAGGTCTTATCTAACCTAAATAATTCTGTGATTCTGTGATTGTCTTCCACTTGTTCATCGTATTTCCACTTGTACAAATACACATACGTGCTTACATAAAATATCCTGCAGACTCTGTTAATCAAATACTACCTCAAAGGTTCAAAGAGAGTGTCAGTCCAGTTTTGACAATTAACCAAGTTTTCTTCAACACTGCTATAGTTTAGTCAGGAGTGTCTCTGTTGTTATTAAAACGTTACCACTATGTCCACTCTGTTGCTAAAAGAGGAAATACCAGTTTATGAAATTGCCACAGTATTGATAATCTGCTGTTTCAGATCCAGAACAAGTCAGCAGACACTGTCCTTAAAGCCGTGTGGACATTATCAATGTTGTCAGTGCAGAAACAAGCCCACAAAGAAAAGAAAGCCAGCTTGGCCAGTGCTTTATCTAACTCTTCTGCCAAGTGGAACAGTACAGATGCAACAGGGATCAAAACTTAGGCTTATGAGCAGATAGCAGAGTACTCCTGGTAATGGGGACTGTATGGGTTTGTATTTAACGCCTTGCAAGATGCCCATTGCCACTGCTCTGTGGGCAAGTAGGAAGTCAAAAAGCAAGAAAAGACTTATTAGCATAATATTATTTTCTGTTCAAATTAATCTGATTTTTTTTTTTGTGATATATATGTGATGACAGTTGTCAGTTTTTCCTCCATTCCTGACAGGTCCCAGGAACCAGGCCATGCTTAGATCACATGGCTTCCATGTGTGTGTACAAGACAGACCCATTCATCCCAGCAGCCAGCAGTAGGGATGTCTTTTATGTGGCACTTCTTTTAATATTGATGATAAAATAATACATGTGTTCAGACTAGATATAAAGGAGACTCTTTTTTACAATGAGGGCAGTAAAACACCAGAACAGGTTGCCCTGAGAGGTGGTAGAAGCCCCCATTCTTGGAAACGTTAGAGACTGGTTTAGATGAGACTCTGAGCAACCTGATCTAATTGAAAATATCCCTGCTCAGGGCAGGGGGGTTGCACTAGATGACCTTTTAGGTCCCTTCCAACCCAAACAATTCCATGATTCTACGGTTGCAAGTAACATCCATAATATCACCATCTGCTTATGTTACAACACCAGTTGGAATAATATGTGGTCACAGTTGTGAAATGGAGAAAATAGTGAAGTTTGAGCAGTGTATAACCCTCATGTTTATGTGCAGACACAGACCCAAAATGGTGTATGCCAAGGGCTGACCTGAAAAGAAAAAGACATAGAGAAGAGGCATAAAGCAACATACCCACCAATATCAGATAACAAACCTTGCAGTTTTTAACTTGGTGCCTACTATGTCTCTTTAATTTCTCTCTTGTAAAAAGAAGGAAAAAAAAATATTCCCTGTCATTAAGAGAATCCAGAGCCCAGTGAGATTTATGATCCATTTTCTCAAACATTCTTCTCTTCTCACATACTTTTCTTATCATTTCCTGCTCAGAATACCTGAGGTTTTGCAAATCACTATTAGTGCCTGAAAAATTCCATTAAAGCTAAAGGCAGTCCGGGAGAGCTGCTAAATGCTGATGCAAAGGGCTGGCTGTCTGGGTAGAAAAAGAACCAGCCAGAAGATCAGGTAAAAGACAAAGAAGAAAAGGAAAAAAAAACTTTTTCACCCACTCAGAAGAAGGTAGAAGGAAAGAATTACAGCAACCAGAGAAAACCTGCTTGTAGCAGGAGTTTTCTATCTTTGGCAAGCACTACCATTAGTATCAAAAAACTCTCCAGTTCCTATTTCCTTTCCTACAAAATTCAGTCACATTTTCACATTTTCCAATCATGATACTGATGTTTTGGCAGACTCAGAGATGAAGGCATGACCTGATGAGCAGCAGTCAGAAAGCTTTGCTTCATTTTGCATCTCAAAATGGAGTGAAAATATAAGTGACCTGGACTGACTGGCACAAAAATAGTAAAGTGGGGATGGGTGATTTGATTTATCTGTGCAATGCTGCATTAAGAAAGCAGAATGTTTCATTGTATGTGTATTGCCTACCCCACTTCCAAAGCAGTCAGCATTGCTTTTATTTGCAAATATATACCTTGCAAATATTTATAACTTCATTTCCTACCTAGCTGTCTTATTCAATCTTTCAGTTAGTGTTATCAGATCCAAAGACTTTGGAAGACTAAGTTGCCATCAAGAAACACTGAAAAGAGCACCTCAAACACAGCAGCTGAAAACACACTATATAAATTCCAGCCTCCAAAATCACAAAACATAGCCTGCCACGTTCTCTGAATCATAAATAATACTGTACCTCAGCATTTATTGTTCCTCATATCTAAATAAGAAAAGGGCATGGTGAAAATGAAGAAAGGCATCATCCATACTTGGTGTATGTGTCCATATTGTGTATAGGCTTATGGAAGTATCACTACAGCTTGTGCAGGTGTAATAAAAATAGCACTACCTATACAGCTCATGCCAATAATACTGAAGACAAGACAGTGGTGGCTTCCAAGACAGCCAAGGTTAGTTTTTCTCCTATGTAGGTGTTCTGAGAGAGTTGGTGTTATTCAGCCTAGAGAAGAGAAAGCTTTGGGGAGACCTTATAGAACATTTCAGTACCTGAAGGAGCCTATAAGAAAGCTGAAGAGGGACTTTTCACATGGGCAGATAGAGATAGGACAAGGGAAAATGGTTTCAAACCGGACTAAGATAGGCTTAGATTAGATATGAGGAATAAATCCTTCCCTGTGATGGTGTTAGATACTGAAATGTTGCCCAGAGGAATTGTGGGTACCCCATTCCTGGAAGTATTAAGGGCCAGGCCGGATGTGGTTTTGAGCAACTTGATCTAGTGGAAGGGGTCCCTAACCATGGCGGGGCGCGGGGAAAGGAGGGGGTTGTTGGAACCGGATTATATTTAAGGTCCTTTCCATTCTATGATTCTATGACTCTATGACCAGGTGCTGTCGAGTATGCCAGAACTTTACTTCAATATTTTATGTTGTTTACACTGAAAAGAACTAGAAAGAGCCTGGGGTTTTTTTTGCAGTGTAGTACTAATTGCCTTGTGGACTCACACATGGTCTGGCAGTGGTCTGAAGAATTAAAACATAGAAGCCGACAGGCCAAAGCTTTTTCAGTTAATGCTCCTGACACCCAGGAGGGACAGCTGTCTACTTGTCCTAAACCCTCAGCCCCAATCCCTTGGCTCTTTTGGTCACCCATCTTTTCTTCTCAATTGCCAAAACTATACATAATTTCTGTGTGGGGCCAGGTAAGTCCTGGGAGGGCTTATGACCTTGATCTTCATCATGATGGAACTGATGGTAATCCTGAAGAACCAGGCTGCTCCCGGAGGCAGAGAATTGTGTTTGCTTGGTGTTACACCTCTGCCCATGTCCATAAAAAACAACTGAGCTGAGCATCCCATCCTTTGATGTGATGGATGGCTGTAGAGTATTCTAGCTATAGCACACAGCACACTGCACAATGTGCAAAGACTAATGATATATTTAAAAATAAAAGCATAGTATCAACCTTTAATAACTAACATAAATAAAGAAGAGTAAATACCCAAGCAAAGACATATCATGAAGATTGTGTCTTTTCTATACTTGAATCTTACTTCTAAAAATAATGAGAGGTGAGGGCAAGAACAGATATACTTCTTTTGCCACACAGCAGCTTTTTTTGAGATAAGACCAACAACCAGGTCATGACACTTGTCAGATGAGAGGATATGAGTCAGATGAGACTTATGGAAAAGATGCTGAGAGCAGAAGATCCTTAATTTGGTCAGATACACAAATGGAAAAAAAATTAATACATTTTAATGACTCCCAATCTACCTTTGTCAGATTCAAAACTGGAAAATTTGACAGGTTCATTTTATCTCATCAATATATAAAACACCTACATACTTTCATAATTACACACACAGACAGACTGCAAAACCAGCTACGGCTAACATTTGTTGGGCTCATGACTTTCACAGCTTCGATTGTGAGCATAATATAATTTGTTTGTTTTATTACTTTTGCCTACAGCTCTAACCAGGTTATTTTTCAAAGCTAACAAAATAAGGGAAATATCAGATTGCAAAAACATTTAATCTCTAAGCTTTGGAAGGTCTTACTGTGCACAAGATGAATATGTAACTGAGGAATTTTGGCAGATGATGTGCATTAGCTGATATTACATATTTTGGAATATTGAAGAATTTGGCACATTACTTTAGAGTGTATTTTGTACAAATCTCTAGCAAGAAAAGGTCTTTTTGGTTACCTGGGAACTGAGGCACAGACAGTAGTTCTCAGAACTAAGCTGTCTTGTGGACACAACTGAAGTGAAGCAATTTGCATAAAATTTAATACTCCCCTTATTTTTTCTTTACTGTCAGCAATAAAGTCCTCACAGAAAACTTAAGATTTTATAAAGGAGAAAACCCATCCAATTCTGTAATATGTCTACTGATCTTCTGTATGTGCTGTCTTGGTCTGTGAAAAAAAAAAATTTTTCTCAGTGGCTTCTGTCATGTGCTACTGAAAGCTAAAAGAAGCTCAGTTCTCTAATGCACAGCTTGACTGAGAAAAGTGTGCAACAGCAAAACCAGATCATCTGTAGGAAGAAGAAGCAAAAGAAGACAAAAATTCCAACCATTTCCTTTGGCAAAAGAAGGGAAAGGAGAACTAAACTGCCTGTTAAGCCACAAAAAGCTCTTTGACATAAGCATTAAAAAGGAAAAGACTCACATATTTCTTCACTTTGGGAGTAATCTATAAAGATCAAATTTAAAAGGCAGTAATCATTAAAAAGCCTGAGAACCTATTTCTGAAAAATCTTCTTATTTAGCAATAATATTCAATGCTTTGCCCAAACATCTATTTCTTAATTTAATATTTCAATCTAATATTTAAAAGACCTCTTTAGTGGATCTCCCAAAATTGTCAGTGTAACTTTTAAAAAGAAAAGCAGTAATGGAATACTAAGCAGGAACAACTCCCTGTATGATTTATACTCGTAAATAATTTTGCAAACTCCCAGGTTCATCAATCACAATTTCATTAATTAATTTGGTGGCTTCCCTTAATTACAGAATTTTAATTTGTTACTTTCCCAGCACTTTTCCATCCCGGAAAAGAAAAGATGTGAACTTTCCTGCCAGTCCATGTCAACGGCTGGTCATGTTTTTCTTTTTTAATCGAGACAGGAAAACCAGCTCCATTAATATTATGAGTAGGCCTAATTCTCCCAGAAAAAGGGTCTTCAGCATCGGGATGGCTCACAGATTCTGGACAATATAGAGCAACCAGACAAGGCTAGCAGAATTTAATTGAGAACCATTTATTCTGAGGTCAGAAAGAACAGGATCTTTCTGGTTTGCCTTGACATCATGATTCTATCTTCCCTCTCTTTTGTCTTCCTCTATTACATATACATCTACCCTAGTATAATATTTCTGGACAGAAAATAGAATGTTGCTTTTTTTTCCAGCAAACTGCATATGACATGTGTTATTGAAAATTTTTGAATTCAATTTTTTACTTGGAAATATTTTTGGAATGAAAAGAAGCACTCAGTATTTCTTAGATTTTCATGAATGACAGAATCAAAGGAGCAGTCAAAAACTCCTATAACCACTGACTAGTTTCAAAGACACAAAAGCAAATAAGAATTAGCATATGTACAAAAACACAAATGTACATAAAGGGTATGGAACAGTTTGGAGAGATACCTAGGTAGAGAATGACTGAGTATGGATTCAATGAAGGAGGCACTAGACTAATTTGGGGCATATAGAATGACAAATAATGAGGCTGAATCAGCAGATACTAAAGTGAAAGTATGAGGAACAGATTTCTACATTAGACCAGTGTCCCATTTCCAAATCTAACATAAGCATCCTGATAAAACTTTGACGTGAAATAAAGTTTCTGGGGTTATTTTACAACTTCTCACAACTTCCTTAAGTCCCCAGATCGCCAGGAAGCCTAGGCATGACTTTAGTTCCCTGCACTGCATCAAAACATGCCATGGTATGTTTCCTAGTCCTAGTTTCCGAGTCCTGCTGTGGCTCCCTCTCTGCTCACCTTGCTGTTTCTTTCCAAGGGCAAGAAGTGTACAGATGAGTTGTGGTACACAGTCTCATCCTGATGAGCTCTGGGTGTATTGAGAGAGCACAAAACACCTGGAAGATTATTCTGGGCCCCACAGGTTAGGTGAATCTTGGCTGGTCAGCTGATCAACTTCTAATCATAGCTCGATACATTTCCCACTATCTGATAACTTGGATGCTGTAATTTGTGCTGTGGATTTAACACAGAAACACTTCAGCTCAAATGACAGAAACATGATGGTATTAGACAAATTTTACATAACAAGAAGTAAAAAATTCTCCACCAGAGTGATACTGTGGGAACTGCATTTGCACCATATTGCAATTCTACCCATCCTAGATTATATACCTGTAGATGTAGCACAAATAATTTTATTGTATGTTCATATATATGAGCTGTCTACATATACTCTATTTACTCACATAATATAACCCTTTTAAATAAAAACAAACTTTCATTTATCTTCATTCAAGTGTATCTTGTAGCCATTCCCTTGTAGCTTCCCTCCTAGTGCAGTTATAGAGCCACAGGACCACAGAATAATTTAGGAGGCTGCCTAATCCAAGCCCCTCAAGTTGTCCAGTTGAGTTTTGAACACCTCTAAGGGAGGAGAACACACTGCATCTCAGAGAAAATATTTTGGTATTTAAAAAATAAAAACTGTAACTGGAATTTTTCAGATTCTAGTTTATGTCTAGGGCCTCCCTTTCTACTGCATCTCCAAGAAGAATCTGTCTTCTTGATACCCTCTGATCAGATAATTGCAGACAGCAATAAGATTTCTCCTTTGGTTTCTCTTTTCCAAGTTGAACAAATACGACTTGCTCAGTATCCTCTTGCATGTTCAGTGTTCCACCCCCCTGACAAGTTGGGTGGCCTCCACTACTCTCATTCCAGCACATCCATGTCCTACTTGTGGTGGGGAGGCCGGAACTGGACACAGCACTCCGGATCCATCCCATCATGGCAAGCAAAAAGGTGATTCCCTTTACCCACTGGCTACACTCTCATACAGCCCAAGGTGATGCTGGCTTTCTTTGCTTCAAGGGCGGTATCTCCCATGAGAACTGTGGCATTCACAGTTTCATTTTATTTTGTTATAACGAGGTAGCCTTGGGTTTGGTTTTAGTTAATCAAAGCATCTTCCTGGTTTTTTAATCAAATATTTATCCCTGCCTAGGTAAACTGGAATTGTACAAGAGTTGTGATGGGTCTTTTCACATGAAGATATCAAAGACATTTTAGAAAGTTTTCCAGTTTGTTCAGGACAGACAAAGAGAGCACATTTCTACTAATTACTTCAACAAATAGATGTTTCTTAATGAATATTCCTGATTCTGTGATTTGAGCAAGAGTTTCCTGGATCTTAGGCTAGGTCCTCAACCCTTAATACATTCTGTTAAAATCTTTCAGATCTGCCACCAGGGCTTTTTCTCCCCCCTTTGTTTTTTCCCCTTCTGATGAATAAAACATATAGGAATTTTTAGGATTAGAATAATCCACTCAAATCACCAAAAAGGAAGAAAAATAATTTCCATTCCAGTACATCTATTTTTTTCAACGTGTACTGTGATCCCTGCCACATCATCACTGGTCTATGAGTTATGTTTCCATGATCAGCAGGCTGCTTTCCCACATCTCCAAGTGGGCGAGCTGTAACAAAGGCTTTACACTGAAACACTTAAAAACAAAAGGCAACTACAGCCTCCAACTAAGATTTGGGTGGTTTTGTTCATATCAACTTTGAGGTGATCAGCTTTGATAAGAAGGCACAGTTTCTAATGCGACTAATTTCTTACCTTTTTAAAATGACAAGGTCAGTCTAAGATAAACCTATTGTCACTTCACAAATGCCACAAACTACTGCAAATTCAAAACTCAGACCACAGTCTACACTGAACCATCACTAGATTGAAAGGATAACAAGGAAAAACTTTGTCTGCTTCCTTTGCTGCATTTCCTTATTGTTATGATAGACTAAATTACATCTTGATTACTTGCTCCTTGTCCTCATAATTCTTGCATTCTTGATTGCACAGGACCTGAGAGTGATAAATATGTAAAAATCAACTGCAAGCCTTAATTCATATTTTTAATTTTCTCGTCAAAAATTACTTTTGATTCTCCTGTCCAGATCTCTCTTGCACAGTGTGCATATCTACTGAGTCACTATGTCACATCTTTAATATCAGTCATCATTAAAAAAACCCCAAACATATACTGCTTTTGTATGGGTCAGGACAGCAGTTCTAGTGCTGTGACCTGGTTCTTATTTGGGAAATTGCATTCTGTTCTATTTGAAAGCTTTTTAATGTTCTGGTAAAATGGAACATTCTTCATATCCTTTCAGAACAACAGCTAATGCTTTGGAACATTTACTGATTGAGCTTTATACCAGAGAGAGAAACCTTTTCTAAAGAGAGAAGTCCTGAATTATGAACAGACAGCCTGATGGATATATCAGTCTACAAGAGGCATCTAGATATGTCAGTATCATTTTCTGGTTTAAGATTGAATCTGCATTTATGATTTGCTTACTCAAAAATCGGGACAAAACACTGTGTTTTGAAAGACTGGAGAAAGAGGATTGAGATGAGGAAGGAAACACATTACAAAGACTGAACAAATACAACTCATGGCAGAATGCCCATGCAGTAAAGCCTAGGGTTAAAGACTAAAGGAAAAGATGCCATTTACTGATAAGAATAATGTACAAATATAAGGATAGGTATGAAGTTAAACAAGAAAAGATTGGGGTATATTTTTAACCTTAAATGGTCTCTGTTTTGCTAGTAGATTTTAACATACCCATTTGGTGTGCATCACTCATGTATTCTGGCTTTGGACCAAGGAGGGAAATTTTCTCTTAGCACAGAGAGGAATGATACAGTTTGGACATCAATGGGTAGGATCAGGGTATTAAGAACATTCCTTAAATTCATAGCAGTTATTTGGGGGGTTTAATACATTTATATCATTTATGTTAACTTGTATATAAGCATTTATAATAGACATGTTTCTATAATATATTATTTATAAAACTATATAAAATGCAAGAATATTTTAATATTTAAATTATTTATTCTCCTCTACTTTTTTTTCTGGTGACTTCCTATAGCTCAGAACAAATGTCCTATTCATTTATTGATTGTATTCTATTACAAATTGAACTTACTTTCTATTTCAGACAGAATTCATATCTAATCTGTCTATTCAGCTTTTTATGCTAATATTAGCAGATTTGTGGTGGTCTACTTGTTGGCAGTTCTGGTTTAAGATGAGATTTGTTGTGAATAAGTGATGAAAGAGAATAGGATGAACAGACTATGACAAAGCAAAGCCAGCCAGGCTCCTGTCTCTGCATCAGAAACTTGCACTGGTGCTCAAAATGTAACCATGATATTGGTGTTAGTGCCAGGTCTTCTCCTTTCTGTACATTGCCTCCTTCATCCCTCCTGCCACCTGCAGCCACGCTCCAGCAACCTAGTTCCTACTTCACTGATCTATTGTTCCATGACCAGTGATAATAATTTTTTTTTAATTTCATGGCAAACAGCACCACAGATAGCAGCTCATTATGCAAATTTTTTTGGTTTTAGATCTCCCTGTGTGTGCATTGGCCCCTGAAAGTGAAAAGATAGCTATTATTTTTTAGCCTAAGGATAGCAGAAATCAAGAGAAAATCACACCCTACAATATCCCTGTAAGATGCGTTATGGACAGAATTTCTAATCCAGCATATTTTGAGATTAATTTTAGAGCAGAGTGATTAACAGCTGTAGCAAGCTTCTGGGGTTGTATGAAGTGAACACCTCCCTCACATATATCTATATTTCTAGAAAAATCTGCTCTATCATGTTAATATTTGTCTTTCGGTTTAGATGACTTAATATTTTCTGTGAGAGGTATTCAAGACACCTTTTGTCTGTTAAATACTTAACAAAGAACTGGGACCTTTGATCAACGACAGACACCTCTAGGGATGAACACAACACCAGCAATTACTACTAATAACAGAACTAACAAGACCACCTGACATAGGAATATTTTAGCCAGAGTTTTTCAAAATCAACACTACAAAGTCTGTGCTCTTTAATGACATGAATAAATTTGCTTCTTTGTAGTTATCATAAAGCACAGGGAACCAGCTGTTTTACGTTTTTTCATGTCTAGTTAAGGGACTCATCTGCAAATTGTCATCTCAGGTGAACATAACAACAGTTTGTGTAACTTGAAGGTTTTACTCTGTGGTAAATCAGTCCAGGATTTATCCCAGTTTAGTTTAGACAGCCTTCACACCGTATAGAAGATCCCATTTAATTTAAGTGGTGACCTCTTATTTTCCATATTCCACACAAGCTTCACTATTAATTTCATTTATGAAGAGCATGTAGTAATGTTAAATTTCAGTGATGAAATTTAATTTTCTCTGATTCACTTAAGAAAGGGAGCAACCATGATCCCGCAAGGGTGTATCTTCCCTTCACTTCCTGTTGTTTAACATTCCACATTCAAATCAGTGCCTAGCAGGTTTGTGGATTAAATCTAGCTCTGTTTTTTAATTGAATAATGAGTAATAAATTAAAATCTGATGAGGCTTAAGTTCAGTGCATGACAAATCTCTACTTGTGGGTTTATTGACCATCTTTTTGCTGCTCTCAATTCAGAGTCATGCTCCCCTTCCCCAGAATTTGGAATAACTTAACCCTTTTCAGTCAGTCAGATGTGAAATAACTGGTTTTTTCTAATGCTTCAATAGAAGTTTACCATTTAGACAAGTATCCAGACCCAAAGGTACAAATGTGGGAGTCTTCTAAGCTTCCTGGGAAACAATGATCTGGTTGTTATCATCCTCCAATGACACGTTTTAGGGGAACTTTAGAACTTGGAGAATTAAAGAATATTGGTCCCTTGACAGTTTGTAAGGTAGTTCTTTCACTGGACCTCATTCAGATGTGCTGATTGATGGCATTCTGATACAAAATTCAGAGTCTAATATTCTTTAATGCTTGGCTGATTCACAAACCAATGGCAATACGTTGGGTAGATTTTGCTGTTATACACAATCTGGATAGAACTGAATCTTTCAAAAGGTGAAGGACTTCGGCCTCAGTCTTTGCTTAATTTTAACATCACAGGGCATCCTGTGTTTTTGCATCTTAGCATTTCTTCTCAGAATTGCCGAACATATGGACACCTTCACAGCAGTCCTCATACCTTGCATCCATTTTACACCACATTGCTACATTTTTCACAGGATCACAAAATGGGCCAGGTTGGAAGGGACCACCGTGGGTCATCTGGTCCAACCTCCCTACTCAAGCAGGGCCATCCTTGAGCACATGGCACAGGATTGTGTCCAGATGGTTCCTGAATGCCTCTAGTGAGGGAAACTCCACAACTTCTCTGGGCAACCTGTTCCAGAGCTTGGTCACCTGCACTGTAAACCTCTTATGTTCAGGTGGAATTTCCTGTGCATCAGCTTCTGTCTGTTGCCTTGCCTCTTGTCTTATTGCTCAGTACCACTGAAAAGAGCCTGGTCCATTCTTTTGGTACCCTCCTGTCAGCTACTGATAGACAATGATGAGGTTCCTTCTCAATTATCTCTTCTCAATGCTGAACAGGCCCAGCTCCCTCAGCCTGTCCTTGTAAGAGAGATGCTCCATTCCCCTCATCATCTTTTTTCCCTGTTCTCTAGACCCGCTCCAGGAGCTCCATGGCTCCCTTGTTCTGAGGAGCCCTGAACTGGGCACAGCACCACAGATGTGGCCTCACCAGGGCTGAGTAGAGGGGCAGGATCACCTCCCTCGACCTGCTGTCAATGCTCTTCCTCATGCACCCCAGGATATCATTGGCCTTCTTGGCTAACACTGCTGGNGCCTTCTTGGCTACAAGGACACTGCTGGCTCATGGACAGCTTGTTGTCCACCAGGACCCCCAGCTCCTTCTCTGTAGAGCTGCTTTCCAGCAGGTCAGCCCCCAGCCTGTACTGGTGCATGGGGTTATTCTTCTCCAGGTTCAGGACCATGCATTTGCCTTTGTTCTCTGCAAATTATGGAAAAATACCTTGCCACACCTTGCTTTTAACAAGCGGTTATGTAAAGAAACTGATAATTCAGAGCAGTTTGTGAATGTTCCAAAGCTGAAGAATCAGCTTTGAAATTTCATGGGACAACCAAGTCCCTGGTGGGCAATTAGACTGTAAGTAGAAACAGGAAGAAAAACTTGGGAATATGATAAATGGATGGAAGATTAACTCTTGCTAAGATACCTTGAATTTACATAGGAAGGATGTCTCTTATGAAATTAAAGTTGGCAGTAAAGGCTGCACCAAAGTAAAAGAAAATTAGTCCTACTTCCACTTACAGTGTGACTCAACTTCAGAGTCAGTTCTATTTCATTCAACTTTTGAACTCCTAAGAAAGTGCCCTTTTTTTATTTCTGTGCTAAATAGCATTTTCATATCAATTTGGATCCCCAAATTTACTTGCATATGTCCTGAGGTTCTATTCAGTTATCTTCACTTCTATGATTACTTAGAACTCACAATTCAATCAGAATACTAGTTTTAATACTTCTGAAGATCTACTGACTACTTCTTTCTGAATTTCAGAGATGCTATCAGCTGTTTAGTATCACTGGTGGCAACTTCCTACTCTCCAGTCACCAAGCAAGACTTGCTGAAATATCATGAACTGTCATCTCATTCTACCCAGCAGCACTGGGTTCAATTGTCTTTATACAGCCACTTAACATATTTATATAAAATATGTATTTCATATATACAGATAATTGAATACCATATTTTATATAAATCAGCCTTTATTTCTTTGTCCTGAGGTTAGACAACAGCAACAAAACCACTTTGAGGAAGAGGTGGGTTTGGGTAAAGGTCCCCCAGCTAGGCCTTGAGGGCAGCATAGCATGTGCCCTTTGACACCTTGAGGTGATGCATTCATTGAGAGCCACAGGACAAAATACTTGAGAAAGTTTTTGAGAATGTCATCCAGAAAGCAATGATATCCTCTGTGGGGCATAAAACCAGAAAGCTTCCCTTCTCTTTTTTTTTATTCTCACTCCTGATGCTCCTGCTTTTTTTTCAGCTACCAGCATATTATATTCTGCATTTCAGTGAGTGTTGGCCAAAGTGTAAACAGACAAAGAACAATAAATAAAATATACAACTCCTGTACTAGGAACAACCATCACTTTCATGACTATAACTCAATACCCAACTGTTTCCTCCCTTTGGAAAATTTATAAAGATAAAAGTGTCTCACAGCCCACTACACCTCCCGTATTGCTATTATCCCTGTGGCAACTTTAGTACCCGAGAGCCAGAAATAAAGTAACACGCACTGTGGTTAGCTTCCTTTCCCTTATCTCCTTTTATAGCTCTATTGCTTACTTTTTTTTTCCATATACCTTGCTATTTGCCAATCCGTTTTGCACTTACAGGATGTTTCAATACACACTTGCATTTACTAAACCAACAGTTTTGATAGTTTTTAGTAAATCTGGTGGTTTAGCTTAAGCTAACAAAACACCTGATAACAGACCACAGAGATTAATTACATGGTGGCATACCTTTGCTTAGAGGAAAAGAAAGTATGCTTATAGTGCAGTTTCTGAAACTATGATTTTAAACAATGTAGTAGAGCACATTGATGCTGCATTTTAGTAGAGCCTTAAATCTATTCATACCTCTTCATTTAGGCATCGTCATTGTACAGCCAAAAATCATGGCTCTGTGAGTGCTTCAGATCACCGAAGTCCTTTATGTCTTTAATAAGACACAAAGTGTCTCTGAAGAGCTCCAGAAAATGGTCCCTACAGACATCCATGACTCTTACCTGACTATAGAAGCCTAATCACCAGGCTCAGAAGTGAACATTTACCATCAAAACACATTCCTGATGCTGAGTGCTTCCATGACTTAGCTGGTACTTCAAAATCATGATCTCTGAGAAGTGCATATCTAATGTCTGCTGGCATCGTAATTTAAGTGAAATTTAGCCTGCCAACTGGGGGTCTAAATTTTTACAGAATTGGGATGAAACCACAGAGGTACATAACTCCAAAAATTGTAACATAACAAGAATGTGCTTTATTTGCATGACAGTACGATGTTTTCATCCTCTACACTACATACTGAAACATGGGGCTTTTCATAGTGCAGGAATTACAAAATGGAGTTACAGAGGTCTATTTTTTTTTAATCAAAATGTTACTTCTGTGATAGGAGCAAAAGCCTGTAAGTCTCTCCTTATGCAAGCTGCTTTTTACTTTTGACCATGAGCTCATAAGGTGTTTGAAGCAGCCTCTCCTCCTCTCTGTTTATAAAAAGTGAGTCACATTTTTGGTTGTACTATATCCTAAACAATGATAATACAAAATTGTGAGTCACTGATAAACTGTGAAAAAAGTAAAACATTATTTTTAACTTCTAAATTATCTTCTTCAACAGGCTGTGCAGAACAATGTTGTGGTCATTATAAAAAAGCTCTGTGGACACTAATTCAGTGTAATCAATCTGTCCTTTCCCAGATTTAAACACTTGGTCACTAACTGTATGGAGCAATCTTGACACACAAATGGAACACTTGAGTCTGAGAAAAGGAACTTAGATCTTGTTGACCTTCAGACCACGCTTCAAGACTTTTTTAAGAAAAGGTCACCATAGAAAAAGTTTGTAATTTTGATATTTGTACTGTCTGAGGAAGCTCTGTACTTGCCTTGTTTCTCACACAACATTCAGTCTTTTTATTGAAGCCAAAAACACTAGAAATATTTCAAAGGCTTATAAAAAAATTTTACTGCTTAAAAGGGTACAGTTGAATGGTTGCATGGTCAAACAAATCCTCAGGAACTACTTAAAAAATTAAGTACAAATCTACAGCATCACAACGGCGGTCCTCAGTACAATTCTGTTGCTATTCTTGTTGACATTTTGTACAGGAATTGTGCTGAAAAGCAAGTCAGATGAGAACCTTTGTTAAGTGCAGCTTTTACTCATCCACACCTTTGGAACAGAGCAAGAGAATAGACGTAAATTATTTGAGCTCTCAAATATATTTTCATGTTCTGATTGAATTTTTAAAAATGCAGGAGTGCCAATCAAACCCTCCAAAATTTTATTTTTGGGTTTAAAATAGCTCTGTTCAGAAGTACATTCATATCGTTCACTTTTTGAAATTTTTATATTCAGGAAAATATAAAAAATATTAGATCTGAATTGAAAATATCAGTTTCAATTTTTATGGCTTGCAAGTAAAAATTAGCTGTGGAAACACCATAAGGAAACCTGTTTTCTGTAACGTCAATTGACACAACAATGAGATGAATAAATGAAAATTAAGAAATGACAACAGTAGGATGCAAAAAAAATGTGTTAGAGCATACTTGGAAATGTTCTTATTGAAAAACTTGCAATACCATAGCATATTAAGGAAAGCTTCCAAATGATGCGAGAAAATCGAAGAACAAGAGAACCAAATGAATTACAGAACCATTTGGGTAGGAAGGAACCTTAAAGATCACTAATTCCCAGCCCTCTTTCATGGGCAGGGACATCTTTCACTAGATCACATTGCTCAAAGCTCCACTCAACCTGGCCTTGAACACTTCCAGAGAGGGGGATGAGAATTATAGACAGAATAAGGTAAGGAAAATGGCAAAATTTTCCAGTGAAAGTTCACAGAAATCATGTGAAGCTCCCACTTTGCACCTTTCTTCAGGTCAGGAATTGAGTGGGGGGAACGAGGCCCAGGTGCAAGGTGACCTTCCAAGAAGCATCCCTCGTGGAGCCGCTCTTGGGGGGTTTGCAAGCCCCTGCTCAAGCACCAAGCACTCCCTGCAGGGTGGGTGCAGGCACACACACACATTCACGCTCCAACCGACGGAGATAAAGAGTAGGGAGGGATTCTCTGTATGGGGTTCCGAGACATTTAATGAAGTCCCACGCACAAAGGAGTCCAGGGACAGAGAACCCTGAGATAGCGTCTTACAACAGATTTTATACTGGAGCAAAAAGGGGATGAGAGAGCATCGCAGTCCAATGGGGTGAGGGTCCAGGGGCAGTGATAAGGTGGGGAGACATGGGGAGAACCAACTGAGGAAGGAGAGGGGAGGAGAAAGGGGGCCAGAGCCAAGGGGACGTTGAGGGAGAAGGGACTTTCCAAGCGACTTTCCAGAACAGGGCAGGGCAAGTAATATAACAGACAAGGGAGATTAACATAAAGGGATGTACACCAACTAGGACATAAACCATTACATTAACTTAGGGGGCAAACTAAGGCAAAACAGTAGACCACACCGAAGCGGGGGAGAACCTTGCAGCAGTGGCAGTTTCAACTGCTGCAACATGAAGCCACCATAAATTAAAGTCCAATAAATTTCTAAAAGAACCCCAAATATTTTCCTTAAGTAATGACAATTCAGCATAATTACTGTTACCATTACAGATTTGAGTATATTTGTCAGGTCATAAAAATGAAATTAGGAAGGACAGCAAAAAACCTGGACAATACATAACTGCTAACATTTAGACAAATAATGCAAGTACTAAAAACTTGTATTTGTGGTATATGTAGGTGTTTACAGTCAGATGGCCTTGCTAGTTTGGAATTTTAGCAGACAAGTCATTAGTAGCAGTGAATGGAAACTACCCAATGCTACTGTCCTTTCAGGACCCTCTATTCAGGCCACCTGTGGCTCTTTACCTCTCCTAGTCCAGCCGCAGTAGGAAGGAGGAAAGTCACTGTAAGGAGTCTTTAAAGCACATTTCTGTAAAGATGCAGGCCATGAATGCCGTGTGCATATGGGGAAGTGGAAATGAGAAAGCAAGGCAGTGGCACTAAAAAGGCATGACAACCAGATGACTAAGCATGCAAACACCAGGGGAAAACCAAAATGAGCATCGAGATGCACAGTATTGGAGATGAACTTCTCCTCTGAGAAAAGGCAGTTTTGGGAGAAAGAAGAAATACTGTAGCATGAAAAAGAGAAACTCGGAAGTCAGAGAAGCACTTCAAATTATTTGTTTTAATGTTGACGTGACATAACTGAACTGCATAGTGCCTCTTAAATAATTCTTTTATCATTGGTTCCACTGAGAGGTTTTGTGAAAATATCTTCAAGCTCATGGCACTTGCTCGCCAAACAGTTCTTTTCCCTGCAATATCAACAGAGCGAAACACTACTGTTCAAGAAATATTCCTATACTCAACAAGTGTACTTGGAAGTGCATCAGTCTGTTGAATCTCCTAAGTGTATACAGAGGTGCCCACATAACACCTGAGTTTTAAGATGTTTGTTACTATCACATTGCCATAATTAACTTAAATACTGAAAAAAAATAAAGATTTTCTTCTATTTATTCTTAAAGGAATAAAAGGTAGAGTCCCAAAGCAGTCTATAAGCCAGTAGTATTCTGCCAAGAATGAAGCAGAAAGTACACACTGCATTGAATAAGGTTTCTGTGAAGCCACTGCTTCTATAAACTTGCCCAATATGACTTCAGATGCTAGGTTTCAGAACACTGAAATAATTTCAAACAGCTATGTTCCTCTCCCTGAGAGGCTGTCCTTTTCAGACAGAAAAGGTTTTGAAAGTAAAATAGCAAAAGCAACTATTTAGTAGTGATCACAGGTTTTCTGGAAGAAAAGATGGGGGTTTTTTGGAAAGCATGTTACACTTACACAGCATAACTAAGCATTTAACAGCACACTTTCTCTATGTATGAAAAATATATTGATTCTACTTAAAGTCAGGAGGACTACTCCTACACCAATTTATTCTTTGTATCTTTCAATATAAGTTTCTGAGATTTCTATATAATGAAAATTATATTAAGTGTTGTGTTGATTTTTTTTTTCCTCCAATTAGTAGCTGTCTTATTGAGCTGAATGGGCTCTGCAACAAAGCCAGCATTTTACACAAAATTACACAAAATGCCAGAATGTAATTAGCTGGTGACAGCTTCTTGGTCAGAACTAACCTGAGCTGAACTGTAACTTGCCATATTCAGGCTGGTCAGCCAGCCCCTTTGAAATGTGCTCTCAGTTCCCTGACAAAGTAGTAAAAATTTAGAAGCAGAGAATGCCCCGCTTTCCAAATCTTTTGTAGAACAGACGTTGTGCTTCTTGGTGTACAAGATGCTTTGAGGTCCTGTAACGTCATGTAAAGAGCTTTACAATGCCTCGGTTTCTTTGCTACTGGAAAATGGATTTTGTATCAGGAGAGGATTTGGGACAGAGCTTAACCACGAAAAACTACACTGAACGTCTGAGGGGGACAGAGAAAAACAGACAAAAGGAAGCCGTCACTGCAAGTAAGAAAAGCTTGGCTTGCTCTCGGCTCTAAAAAGCAGCGACCTAACCAGAAGCTTGTACCCCCTGCCCAGTCCAGAGTTGCACTTCTTGGGATGGTGAAGTTAGAGGACGCAGCACCTGCACAAAAGGTGGGAGCTAAGGGATGAGAAGACAGGGACATTACCAGGAAAAGCCAAAAAGCGCTGACCTAAGACACAGGGTGCTGGACGCGGTGGGAACGGGATGCGGGAACGGGATGCGGGCACGAGGAGCGATAAGAGCGGGACAGGCGGAGCGGAGGAGGAGCCGGTGGCGCTGCTGGAGGAGCCGCGGTTCCCAGAGGCAGCGCGGAACGGTGGGGCCGGGAGGGGCGACACCGTGCCCCGCAGCGCAGACCCTCGGTAAGTGACGAGGCTGGCGGCGAGGGGCGGGGAGGGAAGGACGAGCGAGGGGGCG
This sequence comes from Atrichornis clamosus, assembly GCA_013400975.1. Taxonomy (NCBI): domain Eukaryota; kingdom Metazoa; phylum Chordata; class Aves; order Passeriformes; family Menuridae; genus Atrichornis; species Atrichornis clamosus. The sequence continues at coordinate 184,050 of WBMZ01009657.1, read as the reverse complement.
TGGAGCCAGTGGTCAGCCCGCCCGGGGCGGCGGGAAGCAGTCGAGGGACGAGCAGAGAGCGCAGTCAGCCTGCCCGCCGCTGCCGGAGCCTGGCAGGTACCCTGCTTTCCCGCCCACCTCCCATCGTTTCCCCTCTCCAGGCTGCACCGCCTCTTGCTCCGTGTCACCCCCCTCCTGGTGGCGGGCGCTGGGGCTGAGCTGTCCCCTCGAGAGCAGCACCATGTGAGCAAGACCTGTGCCACCGCCGCAGCGGGCACGTCCAGGATGTAAAGAGCCGCCCGGCCGCCCGCACGCCGTCGCTGCCCGACCGCCCCCCGGGCCGGAGACTCGCCGACATCCATCGCTGCCCCGGGCCAGCATGACCGAGGTGAAAGCCAAGGAGCCCAGAGCGCCTCCGCCTGCCACAGACGGGGCGGTCCTGTTGCAGGGCCAGCCCGACCGAGACTCCTTCCGCAGGGAAGCGGAGCCCATTGACATCTCACTGGACGGGCTGCTCTACCCCAAGAGCAGCGACGAGGAGGAGGACGAAGAGGAGGAGGAAGGGGAGGAGGAGGAACAGCCACGGCAGCAGCAGCAGCATCTGGGGCAGGAGGAGTGCCAGGACTCCCTCTCCTACCAGCCAGGGAGCGGCTCCCTCTCTGTCAAGGACTCCCTGGACACCGTCCTGGACACCTTTCTGGCGCCGGCGGCTCATGCTAGCTCCACTGTGGCCGCGGCGCCCTGGTCCTTCTTCGAGGCGGAGGAGGCGCCCGACGGCCCGATGAGCCGCGGCCCCTCGCAGAAAGTGGGCGAAGCGGCCCTGGAGGCGCCCGGCCCCTCGCAGCCCCCGCCGCGGCCCGCTGCGTTCTGGCCGGCCGGCGACGCCCTGACCGCCGCCGCTAAACTGCGGCCGGCGGGGCCGGGGGACGGCGCGGAGGGCCCCGTCGCGGCCCCCAAGAGCGATGGCCCCGTGCTCGGGGCGCTTCCCAGCGGGTCCCGGGCGGCGGACCCGGGGCAGGAATACCTGCACGTGCCGCTGCTGCCGCTCAACTCGGCCTTCCTGGCCTCGCGCACGCGGCAGCTGCTGGACGGGGCGGAGTACGAGGGCGGCGCGGTGCCGCGCTGCTCGCCCCCCGCCCCGGACCTGCCGGGGTACGGCTTCCCGCCGCCGGACGCCAAGGAAGGGCCCTTCCCCTACGGCGACATCCAGCCCGTTCTGAAGATCAAGGAGGAGGGTCTCGGCCTCGCCACCCGCTTCCCGGGCGGCAGGGCCACCCCCGCCGCGGGCTGCCACGACTACCCGCAGGCTCCGCGGGCCGGGCAGGAGCCCTCGCTGGAGTGCGTCCTGTACAAGGCGGAGCCCACCCTCCTAGCCAGCGCCTACGGGCCGCCGGCGGCCGCGCCGCCCGACAGCCTGCCTTCCACCTCGGCCGCGCCGCCGGGGCTCTACCCGCCCCTGGGGCTCAACGGGCACCAGCCGCTCGGCTTCCCCGCCGCCGTGCTGAAGGAGGGCCTGCCCCAGCTGTGCCCGCCATACCTCGGCTACGCGCGGTAAGGCGGGGGGCGGCGGGCCGTCCGCGCCGGGCGCTCGCTGAGGGGTGGGCCTGGGGGGTCGCGCTGCGCGGCGGGAGAGCTCCGCGTCTCCTCTTCCTCCGGAGCGGCGGCCGTGCCGCGCGGTGGGCTCTCAAGGGGGTGCCGAGACGAGGACAGGCGAAGTTTCTCTTGACAGAGGCGTTTTTGGGTTTTTAGTGAGTACTTTCAGCCCCGTTTCCATTCTGTGCGCTGTTTGAGCGCGCCGCGGTGACCGGCACAGCAGCTGGCACCTCGCGGCTCTCAGGCACGATAGCGCTCCAGGAGATGTTGGTTTGTTATCCCCGCGGTACTTCAGGGCCGTCCCGTGTCCGAGCCAGTGCCCGGCTCCAGGGACGGGATGCAGGTTCTCTAGATTGCCCTCACTGACAGAGGACCGTATTCATCTATACCTAAATATTTTCCAGAACGTTTTTCCCGATTTGAAAAAAAGCTCAGTTGATTTCACACAAAAAGTATAAAATTGAAACACTCGTATGTTGATTTGCTAGTATGAAGTAGAGTACTATCATGTGCATTACCTAGGAATACATGCAAAAATACATGCATGCAGTGTTACAGTTTCAATGCAAATCCTTTATTTTTGTACATACAACGGTTACCTGGGTAGTCTGTGCCTTTTCTTGGAGAGAAATTGGAAATAACCGTGATATCCCCATCAGACTGAGTTACTGCTGAGAACACTGCAGCTGAATGGGGGATGATAAACAGATTATTAAAGATTTTCTAGTTGAAATGAAATTTAGTTATTTCACATGTGAAAGAGGCCTTTGAAATTCAATTGACATCTATCTGATTCTGTCTCTGTACAGGAAAAAAAAATCATCACTATGACTCCACTCAGAAGAGTTCTTGATCTGAGGAAGATGAACATTTTAACAAAGAGTGTCTAGATTGTATCTTCTTTTAGATAAATGGATTAAAATATAACTTTATGTGTTTTGCACTGTTTTCCTGTAGTACCATACTAGAGACAAACCATTAAGCAGGAATGCAGTTATACTTCAGTTTTTTCCTGTCCTTCTGTATCTTGATTACACATTTTAAAATGAAGTTCTTAATATAAAACTTATTAATACAGGTAAGTAGTTAACTGTTCAAAGCTAGATCTTACATTTCTTTTAATTTTTTGTCTTTTGAAGGCCAGATACAGAAAACAGCCAAAGTTCTCAGTTCAGTTTTGAATCACTACCCCAGAAGATTTGTCTCATCTGCGGTGATGAGGCTTCTGGTTGCCACTATGGAGTACTTACCTGTGGAAGTTGTAAAGTCTTCTTTAAAAGGGCAATGGAAGGTACTATATGATGCCATTGTTCCTAATTACCTGAAATCTGTCTTCTAGACACTGCTAGGACATACTGGTTATTTGTTGCTCATCTTTATACGTATTATCACTGTAGTCAATTTTTGTTTTGTTTTGTTTTGTTGACTGTTTAAGTATTACGGGGAATACTGACAAAGTTCTTCCTTACCTGATTTTTCTAGTATTATTTGTTTTACTTTACTTATTTCCTATTCATTATTTACCATTTATTAGTCTTTCCAGGTAGGTGGAGTTTAATAAAAATTTTGTGTACTGCACAGTTTGTTTTAAAAAGAGTAAATGCTGTTCCAAGGGAAATATTATAGGGATGAACTAATGCTAGGTAGATACGAATTTATTTTGGTTTTGGTCTCTTTTTGAAGTCATGGAAATTTTCTTGCTTGAAAGTGCAGAGCTGTGGATTCCTGGGAGTTATGGAAGTTAAAATTTCATAGAACTATTTCAAGTCATAATAGCAATAAATGTGTTTGACTTTTGTTGCAAATAGCCATTAAATCGCAAAGTCAGGCTGCAGGTTTAATAAATCAGTAGCAATACCTATGTTTATTTTTTCTTTTTGGATTATATTATGTGCCTTGTCCACTGAGATTTCAAATATGAATACAAGAGCAGATTGTTTTATGTAGTTCAACACATAAAGCAGTAAAACAAATCCTTCTTTTTATGCTTTGTCTTCTTTTTTGATTTTTATCTGATCTTGTCAGAACTAGGATATTCAAATTTCTGTTCCCTGTATTTAACAAAATAATTGTTAGACTGGATAAGATTCCTTAAAAAAACGGCATCATGTATTTACTTGTGATACCTAGTTTTTTCAGCTTTATAGAGTTTATCTCTCTTCAGATGAAAAGGGGAATATTGGAAAAGTAAAAGCTTAGCATAATAATATAATTAGATTTTTTGTTTGAATGTGCTGTTATTTTCTACTTTAGGCATATGCTCATGTTATTCCTTTAACATATTAAATATTTGCAAAGTGGACTTGGTGGTAGCTTTTGAGCTAGTGCCACGTTTTGTCTAATATATTCAATGGGTTTCATGAGAAAACTATTAGAAACAATCTTAAGTCAGTTAAACTAATACATTGAAGTTTCACTGACTGTGGTAGCTAGTCTCTTGGTTTGACTTCACATATTTTTGCTATGTTTTGCTAATTCAGCCAAATACTTTTAAAACCTCAGCTCCCTTTTTTTCATACTGAGTGTAGTGTAATTTGTGTGCCATATTTAAAAAGAAATTTTATTTTCGCTTTTCACCTATATAATAATATTGTAAATTTGTCTTTGAATTTGTTTCTATCGGTAGATTTCATCTCTTCTAATTTAGTATCCAGTTCTGTGTGCAGTAGGTGAACCTGCTCTAAAACATATCTTATTACTGGTCAGCAGAAGTATTTTAATTAAAAATGTTAGGAAGGCATGTAAAGTGATACTAGGAACATCTTAAAAGTTGTTTTTGTGGATTATTCAAAGTCTGTACTTGCAGAGTCTTACCGGGTTAAGGATATAGACATATACAAAGACACATGAGAGGTCAATGCAGTTACATAAACAAAAGTCTTATGTTTTACATAGCAGCTTCATGATTTCAATTTTAAGTGATTCGAAAGACCGAGAGTCTGGTAAGGAAGTGTTGTTTGGTTTTTTCAGTAAGGATATTCAAAGAATGTACAACTACATCAGAAACCTGGCTGTAATCAGAAAAGATATAGGTTATTGAATCTGATGGGAAGGGATAGCAGGCGTGAGCAGTGTGGACATTGGCAAAATGAACAAATACAGTTTCCTGATTTTTTGTAGAAAGTGCAAGACTACAGAGAGTTCCTTAAAGAGATAGACTGATGGACTTCTTATTTTAATGGAAGCATACTGTAGAGTTAGCAGCATTGAAATAATCCCATTTATGGATAGCTACTTGATTTTATATAGACTGAAAGTACTTCTTTTTAAAATTTCATATCAGAAATAAAGGTGGCAAATTGCTCCTCTGTAAGAAGAAATGGAATATTTGTATTTGAAATGAAATAGAAAACAGTGTTTAAAAATTTACACTGGCAATTGTATAAATTTGAGACATATTTCTTCCATAAAACATCCCCCTGCCCATCATTTCCTGAGTGGAAAGGCATTATTTACCTTTTTAAATTTTTAGTGCTACTACAGACATGGGAGTTTTTTAATAATAATTCATGCAATTACAATGTTAAATTTTGTGAGTAAAAATTCCTGGTCAAAACTCTACTTTTCATATAATTTCCATACAGTACTGATCATTATGAGAAATTAAAGCATGATTGGAATTAACTGTCTTTTGCTATTTAATAGATTATCTCTATCTTGAGGTATTTTTTGTATGTTATGAGGTTTTGTGCATAGATTAAAAAGTACATAATATAGTAGCATTAAATTTGTTGGAAAGTCTGTTTCCTATTTTAATTATTTCTATAATCTCAGATGCATTTGCTGTTTCAAATCAAACAGCCTATGTAATTTTTGTAAGTTTTTTTCATAAAACTTGTTCTATTCATACACTATTTCTTTTACCTTCCCTGGTATGTGGACAATATTTTATTAAATACTTCCCTTTGGATTAAACGGACTGTCATGTTATCCAGAAAATTCAATTTTTTCCCATATCTAATATTTTTAAAATAAAAACAGAGCTTATTTAAAATACTCAGACTGAACAATCAGTTAAAACTGTGTAGGGTAACCTACAGATATTTCTATACTAAGTGTGATTTAATCATACATTTGCATGTAACTAGTAGGTACTCATATGACTGAATGAAGAGTCAGAGTTGTGTGAGTATTACAAAGATTACTTAGAATGTTTATTGGCACTGAATTCTAAAATATATATGATTCTGTAGATATTTTCTGCCGTTTCAGTTCTTGGTTCCCCATATGTGGCTATATGTAAGTAAAGTTTGGTGTTAATACAATAAGCATATTTTTCTCTAGGCAAAACCTTGAAGTACTTGCAAGTAAACAAAAATGCAAGTCATTTTTGTGGGAACCTGTAGTATAGCAGATATGAAAAAAAGTACTGCAAGTGAGGAGAAGAAAAGGTACAAAGATACTGTGTTGGTTTTTCTTTTAGGAAACATTTTTTTGGTGGTGATATATTATATATATTTAGAGGTGATATATTTTCTATTGGACCCTAACAAATAACTGATTTACTAGTGTGTAGATTCACTTAATGTACAAAGAAATCACAAGGCTTCTTAAAAATTCTTTAGAGGTCTCCTTTGAGTATATTGAAAACAACATAAGTTACTGTTATTTATATTCAGTAAATAAATTTGAAAGTACAAAATTGGATTCACTATGCTGATGGGGTAGTGCCGTTCCTGTCAGTGAGCTGAGTGCTAAGCATTTTGGAGTTAGAAATTAAAAAAAAATCAGAAATAATATTCAAAATGCTTTCAAATATGTAGAATTACTATATCTGCAAAGTATTTTGCTGTTATCATCAGGCATTACTTAAGTGCTACCAATACATCTCATTCATGGCATCAAAAACTAGCAGATATATTTCTAACAGGGCATTAGAAGAATGAAGATTAAGAAATGTACTTTTACTTTTCTAGGACTAAATTGTCAAATGGTCATTAGTGATGTCTTGTAAAGATTCCTTCATGTAAAATCAGTCAGGGCACCTATGATCAAAATGCTTGTGAAACACCACGGTAAAATGTCTGTCCCTGAACAGGAACCCAGGGTTAAGAGTTTTGGGATTTTGGAGTTATACTGCTGTTAACACATGATTTCTTGGTAGCCTGGATTTTTGCTGCCTTGTTGAAAGTGTCTCCTTTGCAGAAGTTTTACTAATGAAAATTTTAAATTACCTAAATCCTGAAAAAAAATTCAAGTACTGTTTTTCCTAAAAAAAAGTCTCACTTCTTATGTTTGTTTTGTATTTATATATGCACTTTGTTTATATTATTGACATCTAAGGAAGAGTAGTTGCCCAAACCTGAAGAGTTTGAGACCAACATGAATACATGATATTACAGCAGACCAGTCAGAAACTAACTCTTGGTTTGTTTAAATACCTGGGAACGTGTTACAAAATTGATCAAATGATTGTATAGCATTCATCTAGTTTTCATATGTGCTTCAAGGTCAGAGTAGCAACTCTGTGTGGGCAATGGCATCAGGGAACAAGCTCAAGCATGTGTAGTAGATAACATTTAACTGACCAAATGTGAACTTTTCTTCTCTCTGAGACCTGAATTTGGTAAACTCTGGTGAGAAAGTAGGATTTCCATGAAAGTTTTCACTGTCTGTATATGGAGAGGTACTGTGGAGTAATTGATGATGAGCTACACCTACACAGTAAGAAGGTTGATCACGACTTCAGCCAAACTTTCTGATAAAGTTTACCTGACTTTATCAGGGTTATGACAGGCAGTTTTGTGATGATGCTTTTCCATAGCTAAATAATATAAAATGGTACAGCATGCCAAGTATTTAAAAAAAATGCCAACCACTAGTAGGAAATCCTCTTTGAAAACAGAGAGAAATGCAATGCTATAGAGATGCTTTCAGCTGTAAAACTGATGAATCAGGCATAAAAAGTTCCTTTTTCTATTAACTCTGAAGGGTTTTCTAATTTTTAATCCAACTTTCCAGGCTGGATCTTGGGATCAGAATTTGGTACAGCATGTACTGTAAACCTGATAGTGATGAAATTTTCATGAAGTAGAAAACATGCAAACATACAAAGCATACATCAGGCAAGTTGAGAGATAAAAATACTTTTCACTCAGTATAATAGATTTGATGTTATTGAAGTTCTTTTATTTTGCACATGACCAAAATGTGTTAATGTTCAGTAAGCTAAGTGTATTTACAAAATTCAAATATACAAAATTGCTTTATTGAGGATCCTAAAATACAAGTGGAAAATACCACTTTTATGAGTTCAAAGAATTTGCATCATAAAAACAAAAAGAAGAAAATTGCATTGGTACATAATTTTATATCTTCTTCATATTTCTAACTTCAAAAGTGTTTGTTGTCCAGCCATTTGACAAACAACAACTTGATGAATTGATTTGCATGAGGCACAACAGTGAAGTGAGCTAAGGTGGCATTTGTGTGGCACTTTGGCTCTGGTACTAATGCTGGGCTTCCTACTGCTCCAGTTGTGACTTACTACTATCCTAATAGACATGGCTTAGAACATAATCAGCTGCAGCAATGTTAGTTGCTAAAATTTTTGGTTTAACTTTCATGTAATATTTTAAAAATAGTATCAAATATTATTCTAAACATCTATTCAGGTGTATTAGAAGCTATTTCAGGTAGTTTAAAACTACATGCATTAAAGAGCACCAGCAACTGACTGCTCAGGGTTGCTAATACTCTGTTCTAACTTTCCATGTATACAGTGTGAGTAACCTGAACTGCTCATCTTAAGTTCATTTTACAGTGATGGAGAGAAACAAGAAATTTTAGGAAGAAATTCACTGACTTATTTTTAATATGTACTTGTGATAAAAATAGCGGTAACAGTTACCCTAACAGTAACTGTTTCTCAGCACTGAGTGTAGAGAAGTGTCAGGTAAGCATGTACACTCCCTGCATTCAGTGATATAAATCCCACCCACATCACCAAGGTAGCTAATATATTTCTGTATATAAAATAAATGCAGTAAGCATTAAAATTCTCATTTAATTTTGCTAAAATAGATTTGGGTTTGATGTTGTCTATCTCCTTAAACTGGGTATCTTGCACATGATGTACTACTAGTAGTGTTTTGATGGATGTCTACACTTTAGAATCTAATTAATCAAATAGAATCAAATTAATCTAAGGTGTTTCAATCAAGAGGCAGCAATACCTTGTTTTTTTGCACATTGCTTTTTTCTGCTACTAATGTTTCTGGATTTTTCTACCTTTATTACTCATCAAGGGTCAAGTGAATGACCCTGTCCCATTGGTTCAGTTGTAGGACAAGTCAAGGAATATAAGGAAAATATATACAGATGAAAAAACTTAGCATGGCAATGTGCTATGATTCTTCTGCTAAAACCAGAATGATAGGATGACTGAAATACAAATATAAAGCTTCTTATGTTGATAGAAGAATATAACACTCGGGGATCAAAAGAAGGACACCTGTGGTGCTGTGTACTGGAAATAGTTGGTGTGTTTTTAAAGTAGGTTTTGTGTCCAAATCCCATGTTTTGTATTTGTAAGAAATAGACCCCATATTGACAAAATGCTGACACTTACATCATTGTACGTATTTACATCAATGATGTAGTTAATTACTTAAAAATTATGACCAAGCAACAATTGTGACACAAAGTCCCTAAAAGAACTGGAAATACTGACTTGGTAGAAGCCACCATATCCTCCTAAATGGGATTTGCTGTGGAAAATTTTTACTGTTGTCAGTTCCCATATTTATACTCAAAGACTTTATGCATTTCAAGGTGTTGCAGTGGTAAACAGTCTAGACAAACCAACTGAAAATTAATCTGAAACAGGATTCCTAATTTTGAAGTTCGTGATAGTTTATATGAATTATGACTTAATCTTGCTTCATTTTGGTTTTCTGTGATTTTTTTTTTTTCCTTGTTGGAAATGATGGAACAGACAGTAAAATATAAAAAGATTAAAAAACAGGATTGTAACTTTCGGCTCTATATAGAAATCAATGAAAACAAGATAGCTACATTTAATTATTCTGTTTTCTAGATACCATTCAAAAAGTGTGCACAGGTTGCTCTTTGGAGAAGTGATTTTGGAATGAACAGGACAATAGTATTGCCGGATTAACAGAAACAGGCAGGAAGATTTTGAGATCAGTATACAAGAGAAGGAAAGAGTCAGTCAGGGGTGTTGCAAGCAATCCTTCTTTATTGCTTTCACTGTGAACTATATAGTTATGAAGGAATTCCACTCTGTTTCAGTGAGATTCCAGGATGGAACATACTCACAAGTTAATCTGCTATCCACTCTTTTTCCTCTTTGGTCCATTGAATCCTTACTTCTTTGCTGTGAAACAGACTTGCATCAGTAGCAGGTCTTTATACCACTATAGGCTACAGAGTAGTAGTCGTGAAGGCGAGCCTCAAGGCTACCAATACAGACTACAGTAGTAGTCCCATCAGCAGCTTAAGAATTGGGAAATGAGAATTTTACTTCAATGGGCAAAGAGGGAGATGGAAGTCTTTATAAAAAGATTATGTATGGTAAAATCTATGGGGGATGTGATTTTTGGATAAGTGGTTAGAGTTAGAAGTCTCACTTCAGGGACTTTTTTTATTTTCAGAGAAAATACACAGAAATAAAATTGGTATTAAATAATTAAACCCCCACACACATTATTTGAGGTGTGTGGAATCTTGGAGACTAATGGCATGTAATGGCATACAAGGACATGAAGGGTGTATTTTCAGTGTTACAAACTGTGTAGCATAGACTCCTAGTTCTCCAAAACCAAACCTCATAAAACCACATACTGAGAGCTAAATTCAACCCCGGTGAAACAGTGTAAATAGAAGAATGTTACATTTAGGTCTGGGCAAAGGTCAGTATAGCTGTGCTTCCCATTTTACCAAGGATGAACTAGGCTAGACTGCCTAGCTGTGGAAGACCTATTTTGTCAGAGCATGTTCAGGGTAAGGATTACCCTGTATTTGCTCTGGCAAGGCAGGTTTTCCACAAGCTAAGGACTATCCTAGTCTATTGTAATAGCTTCCAGAAGTCAAATTTTTACTCAAAAGCTACATCTGCACCATTATGTTTAGATTAGGTGTACAGGTGAACTTATTTTCAGTTTTTTAAATTTTAAAACCATGTTTGTTATCAGCTTCCAGAATTCTGTTGTGTTTTGTTTGGTTTGGTTTTTTTCCAACCTATTGGCTTAACTGGTACTTTTGAAAAATACTATGAGGTAAAACATACTGTTAGAAAATTATTGAGCAAAACCTTGAGGCTAGTCTTCAGGGGACGAAAAGTTGACATTGGGAGACATTTGGCAGTAAAATAATTTGCAAAGAGATGCAATAGATATCTGCAGAATTGACAGAAATCTAAAACTAGACTAAATAAAACACCGTGATGTGTTCTGCAAAGAACAGTCCTCCAGAGGTTGATAGTTTTATGCAAAAACATTGGCAGTTAAGAGAGATCCAGGGAGACAGAATCACTTTTGGGAGAGAGAAAAAAGAGTTGAGAAAGTACTCTTCTTTGCAGATAGAAGGAACTGAGAGTTTGCAAACAAGTGCTTTGCTTCTGTGCAGGGTGGCAGCAGTTCAGCACAGATGCACTTAGCCAAATAACTGATTGCTGTATCTGATACCCCAGATGCAGATAAAGCCTTATGTTTTCCATGTTTTCTACATCTGCGAAGTCTCTGCAACTTAGGAGTTTAATTGAGTGATCTTAAGTGACTTACAGCATGTTGGTGAGCTAAGTTAATAGTGAAGTTTTTAACGATATGTGCTACTTCCAGCACTGTTTGGATTAAAAACCTGCCAGTATAGCAATAGTCATTACAGTACTTAAAATTGCATCCTGCTTACTTTAGAGCTTGTGCCTTTGCTAACACAAATGGATTGTGATGGAAGTTAAGAAAAGTGCTATCCTACAAGAATCTGGAGCATTTGAGTGACAGATGAAATCGTCTCTGTATTTTCTCAATCAAGCTGGTCACAAGCTGATACATTGATACATTGAGAGTGACCCTCAATGTGCACTTTCAAAAATGGTGAAAAGTAAACATGTAGGAAACTTCAAACCAGGTGAGGATGTGGCAATTGCCAGAAAGTTTCCAGGTTCATGTTTTTGTAAGAAATGCAAATATCAACCTTTACTTTCAAATTTGTACTCTAGTGTTTATATTACTATCCTGGGGGGTTTTTTATGAGTTTTTTTTTGCTTGTTTGTTTTGTTTTTGTTTCCCTGATTATAATGACAGTAGTCATAGAAAAGATACTGAATATCAAGCTACCAATTGAATGGTAATTTTATCTTGACAGGGAGTTTTGGACACTTCATTAGTACATGTGGTTAGTACAACTGCAATGCTCACGTATTGAAAACAATTAGTTCAAATTCTGAACTACAGCAAATGTATTTTCAAATAAATATTGTAGCATCACAGGAAAATGTTCCAGACATCTTAATCTAACTAAATATTGTCCTATAATTTTGAAATGAAGCCAGTATCTGGCATGTGTTCCCTTTCTTATGCAATCTCTCCTTCAGATGGCTACTGCCCCTGAAATATTAATGTCAAGCAAGTAACAGTTTCTCAGAACCAGCTTTGCACAATGGTAGAAGTGATTTCAAACATGAATGTTTACTCAGATCTATCTGGTGATATGAGATCCAATCAGATGACTGAGATAATAACAAAAACTCCTTGACAGATGAAACTATGAAAAATATTATATAATTGTACATATTTTCCAAATAAGTTGCAGCTGAATCAGAATGAGTGGAATACACTTTGGGATGGAAGGTGTCGGGGAGAGATGGGATAGAGCTGAATGGAATGGAAAACTCACATGAAGGTGTAGTTCAAGTGCAGAATATGACTGTGATTTTTTAATAGTCTTGAAAACAAAATCCCCTGGGAGGGTTGGGTTGGCAGGAAATTTTTTCTTTTTGCTTTTTTTTAGTGCTAGTTTAATGGAGGCTTTGTGAAAGAGAGAAACTAGGTGAAGACGTAATAAAAATGAGGTCATTGGTCATTATTAGATTTTGAAGTAAAGTGCATGGAACAAACGAGAATAGTATAATACTTTTTGAAGATCAATTTCTAATTTCTAATAGCAGTATTCATTTCTGGCATGGTATGCACTGGGCAGAGAGATTATTTAATCCTGTGTAATCTGAAACTTCAGAACATACAAACATGGAAGAATAGTTTTCATAGTTGTGATTTGATTACAATTTGTTTAGCAAATGTGAAAAATTCTGTTCAGTCTTATAATAAGCAGTTTGTGGGCTGTAATGTGATGATGAAGTAACTCATTCCTTTTAAATTGAAGTGGAAGTTGGACCTACTGATAACCCCTAAGTTATGAAGAAGTTTTTAAGAGCATAGCTAAACTTAAATGCATTACTGTAAATATAAAATGTTGCTATTTGATTTGTAATGCCTTATCTTAGATGCACAATGTCTCAGTACTATTATGTAAATAGTGCAGGCTGTTTAAATGTGTATCGGTATAAATCAAGCTATTAATTTCTGTTTTTCCAGATAATTTCCTGTTCCAGCTGACAGTCCTTAGCCTCCTTTAGTAGTTAGAGCATGTACTTGGATGTTGAGTACACAAATCACATACTGATCTCAAGAGTGAATCCTGAATACTAACATCATTCCAGAATGTAGAAACAGTGTTTACTGAGTGCTTGAAGAATATTATTTCACAATGTGGCATTGGCGTTTTTCTGGGTTGTTATAGGACAAAAATACAACTTTGAATGTGTACAGCATTGAGCTCCTTGTGTTTATTTACTGCCATACTGGAAATACAGAGTCCATTTTTTTGGTCTTGCAATGGGCAAGGTTGATACGGATTCAGACCATGTTGTGTAGACTCAAAGAGAACCCCCAAAACAAGACAAGAACAAGCAAAACTTTAACTATGCTTAAGCATTCCATTGTAAAAAACCTGTGCGTTAAAGCATTAGAATGCCACAGTGCTGAGATAATCCTCACGTATTTTAATTAAATTAATGGACTGTTAAGATTGTAGTGGCTTCTCAAAAGGCTGAATGCTTTTTGCAGTTTATAAAGGCAAAGAAAGATAATGAAGAAACTGCAAATAATCCCAAGGAAGAAATGTTCAAAATAAGTGTTTTGCTTACCGATCTACTGCCAAAAGCAAAACAGATTTTTATTCATTTGTATAATTTTGGTAATGTTTCCTGTAAGAAGGAATCCAAGTTTAGAATTAATGTGAGAAAGTAAATGAGAATTTCTTCTGATTTAATGCATTACTAAGTACTTTTTGATGCCAGGCATTGCGTGAGGCAACTGTTTTTGTTTACATGTACTTTAAAAAAAAAAAGTTATGAAAATGAATTTCAGACAATCGGGTTTCTGTCACTAAAACCAAAGAAGTTGTTCTTAAAATTATGGGTAAGAAGTAAATTATTTATCTTTTTAAAAAGTTAGCACAGAAACAAATGCATTGTTTCACAATGTTTAGAGTGAACTCTTTTCTAGATCTAGTGAAAATTTAAAAGGTTTGGTACTGTTTTCTTTTTTATTTGGATGTCCACATCCACAGTATTCCATGAAGAAAGTATCCATGGTATTGGTACAGATGTAGTTCGTCCATAAGTTTTTGATCCATTTTGTTGCTTTCAAAAGAAAAACTTTTCTTGTTTTCATGCTTTCATGCTAGGTACTGGTAAACAACTGAAGAGAGAATGGTGTGCACAAACAGGAAGGATTTTAAAGTTAAACATTATAGGGTAACCTGGGCTTAATTTGAAATAATATGTGAAAATTGACTTTTATTTATTCTTACTTAAGTACTAGCTTAGCTTTGTTTACATTTTCAAAATTGAAATCAATCACAGAAATTATTAATAAAGCATTAAAGTATACTTTTTCATTCTCTTCAAGTGAAATTTGGAAGTGCCGTTGAAGCTTGTGTTCAGAAAAATGAATATCAACTGAATTTAATTTTTTGCTTTGATGAAAGCTAATTTCATTAAAAAGATTCCATTTCAATGACAGGCACTTTCTAACAATGTCATTCAGAATTAAACAATAAACTAAGCTAACCCAAACCACAAAATTACAGCCTCCTTCTGTTTGTCCTTTCTGGCTGTTGACTGACCTGAGCAACTGGTATTTCAGCAGGTTTAGTACAAAACTGCTTCTCCATCACAGGTCATTTACTCTGCTTATAGGGCAGAGTATATCATTCTGTTTTCTGTCAGAAATTCCACATCAATCCAAGCAAAATTTACTTAAGTTCTTTAAAATCAGGATCAATAACTTCAAAGAGGAATAAGTTTGAAAGAAAAAAATTAGTCCGTCCTTGTGCTTGATTTACTTAATAAATATTGTTAGTACAATAATTTAAGCAGTTCATGCTGCCTGCTAATTATTTTGGAATTTCATAGATGGGGAGTTTCACTCTTAAACAGTCAAATGTTAGCGTAAAATGAAGGAGTCCTTTAATGGCTCAAGTGTATTTCTTTGAATCTTCAGTTATTTTTGGAACATTTATAGACAGAAAGAATTCTGTCATGTTTGAAAACATAATATTCATCCTGTTTTTCTCTTGCCTGCAGGGCAGCACAACTATTTATGTGCTGGAAGAAATGACTGCATAGTCGATAAGATCCGTAGGAAGAACTGCCCAGCGTGTCGCTTGAGGAAGTGCTGTCAAGCTGGTATGGTCCTGGGAGGTGAGCTGCTTTTTGAATCAGATTTATCACAATAGCCTGTCAATATCTTCAATCTGTCGAGGTTAAACAACATTACTTTGATATTGTAAGGGAAAGAACCACACTCAAATGTTATTTCTGGAAGAATTACCTAATATTTTTTAATTTCTTAGAATTTTTATGTAATGAGTCTGGAAACCCTGAAACAAAAGTTCCTTTCTGTAGGAATCTCTGTGTACCCTTACACTCTTTTTCTTGAAGGGGAAGGGTTATGTCTTTGGTGTGTATTTGTAAGTAATTTTGGATCAGAAAATTTGATTTAGGTAAAAAATAAAGAAGCAGATTGAAATTGACACTAAAATCAGGAATCAGTACTGAATCCTCTTCTCTGTTATGCCCTCCATCATTGCTTTGAGTGCGTGTCAACAAAATCATATCCTTCTGTTGCACTGAAGAGGGCAAGGCAGTGGTTGCACCAATACTACAGATTTTGCATGCTAGATGCTGGGAAACCCCATCTTTGTACTCGTTCTTGCTGTGACAGATTTGGCATTTTTTTACGTATCATTAATCAAAATTGAGCACTGTGCCTTTGAAAACCTACAGGGAGAAAATGGTGTACAATCAGGGAGTCCCAAGGCAAGTTTTGCTGTGCTGACAGGCAGGGATGTTGCATATTTTTCCAGTATTTTTTTCATAATTTGGATTAGCACAGATCTTGAAATTACATAACTAACACTATAAGAAAATGGATATATAAAAATGATAGGATATGTTCCCAAAGGGAGTCTTAAAAAAAAAAGGGAAGGACAAAAACCTGCTTTATTTCCAAGATAATGTATTTTAGCACATCAATCCCCTCTGTCTGTCTGTCTCTCTCTCCCCACCTCTCCACTATACTCCCTCCCCCACATTTAAGTATTGGTTTTTATCCCTGGAGGAAGAGCTGGCATTATATACTGTGCATCATTTCATTATCTTGCTAATCAGCATTTCATTCATAAGTTTAAACGTGTATGTAACTTTCAGACTGATAGTTTGATTGCACAGCTCTGTGTTTTCAGCTCCTGTAAGCTGAATGCAAGCTCCATGGAGCTGGAGTATTTTGCACACAGGGCTATTCTGCCATTCTTATATTTTATAATTTATTGGTTATGTGAATCAGTAGTTCCCAAACTGAGCAGCTGTTGCCTGCTGTTGGTACTTTATCTTCTGTAAGTGAGAGTGCTGCAGCTTCAGGGAACAGCCAGCAGGATGAGAGGAGGGAGAGGCAAGGCTGTGGAATGCATGGTTGTTAAAACTTGGAATGAATTGCCCAGGGAGGTGGTGGAGTTACCATCCCTGGAGGTGTTAAAGGGAAGGCTGGACATGGCACTTAGCTTCATGGTCTGGTTTCCATGGTGGTGACGAATCAAAATTTGGACTTCATGATCTTCGAGGTCTTTTTCAACCTAAGTGATCCTGTGATTCTCTGATTCTGTGAATTGGGTTTATTTGATTTGGCCTTGAGGAAAGAAGGCCTAGGGGAGACCTTATCACCATGTTCCACTGTTTAAAGGGTGGCTGAAAAGAAAATGGAAACTCCCTTTTTACAAGCAGTCATATGGAAAAGATGAGAAGTAATGGGTACAAGTTACTCCTGGAGAGAATCCGGTTGGACACAAGAGGAAAATTTTTCACAATGAGATCAATCAGCCATTGACATAATTTCCCAAGCAAACTGGTGGACTTCCCAATGTTGAACACTTTTAAGATTCAACTGGACAAGGTGCTGGGTCATCTTGTCTAGACTGTGCTTTTACCATGAAAGGTTGGACGGATGGTCCTTGAAGTCCTTTCCATCCTGGTATTCTGTGATTCTGTGGTAAGTGTCCATAAACAAATTTCCAATTCTTGGAACAAATTACATGCTCGGAGACATCCTCGATCAGAATCAGCAATACTTTAAGTCTATTCGTGTGCTTACGGCCTGTATACGTCAAGATTTTTTGTGCATTTTCTGATTTCTGCCATTTAGAACTTCCATATTTTTGGTTTTTTACCCCTGATACTTGGCTTCTTAATGCTGGCCTTGAATTAAATGCAGAACTCCAATATTACTTAATTAATATGAGAAACACTAAGATTTTACAGGATGTTGACTATAAGATTCTAAAATTTACTATATTAATGAAATTAAACTTACTGCTTAGAGAAGTACACTTATCTTCCACTGAATGTTTCTGAGTGGCAACCATATAGATGGAATGTAATACTGTATTACGTGGACAATAGTTCTGTTTTTCAATGCTAATTTCAAAACAATAAACTCCTGAATTGTTCTAAAAGAAGTTGTAAGTCAGTTGTAAGTAAATTCTAGAATATCAACATATAGCATTAATAACTGATTTCCCTATATGGACCAGTTCTTCTTTCTTAATCTATAGAAGGAAAGTATTAACAAAAACGTGCATTTCATAGTACCGTATTCGTCATTCTCTGTAATAGCGTTAATTGTCTTGGAGTTTTATAACCTCATAACTTGAGACATTAATGTATCCCCTTTCTAATCTTAAACCTTACAGGATAGCAGGTAGCTGGACCGGGACCAATAAACAGGGACTCAACTCCTTAATTTACTACGAGTGAATCTATAATTTTCTCAGGCTGATTATCACAGATTCCTTGTTCAGCTGTATCGCTAAATTATTACATTCTTCATTGTTTCAGTCAGCTTTCAGTCCGCAGTGCAGAGATTAGGTGCAGAAAAATTTGAATGAATTTTCCAGGTAATATTTTCTAAGGTAGAATCAAAGAGTTTATTAAAATCAAGATGTGTTACTTCTGCTTTGCTGCTTTGTTTCTTTATTTGGTATACACTTCCCTAAGGTGTACACAGCTTGTTTTTCTACACAAGACGCAAGAGCATAGTGACCTTAAAGTAAGGGCCATAGTGTTTTGTCAAGAATAATAAATTATTTATGCTTTTCACCTCATTAAAGGGTAAGGAGAAGGATGGTGAGGTGTTAGACTTCTACTAGAAACCCAGCCCTTTTAGTATAAAATGCCTGCCATCAGTAATGTCTGGTTGTCATTATGATTCTGTATACCTAGTTAAAAGAATCTTAAAACACAGAATTAGGTAGTAAGGAGAAAATCATAATGTATTTGATTATGAGATTAAGTAGTTTTACGATTTTATGATTTTTATGATTTTAGGTACATGTAGTACACAAACACTGTAACTTGCTGTTCGTAGTAATCAAGGGTAAGAGAACAGTGAGCACTAAGTAACTTCTTGAGTGGTTGGCTGTCTTAAAATGAAATTATGAAAATGTTACCCAAAATACCTGTGCTCTCTAAATATGCACAGACAGGTTAGAGTATAACATAAAGAGTTGCCAGAGTGGATTAGTATTATTTACCTATTATAGGACTAAGTGGAGGCATTTATTTCTCTTACAGCACAAACTTACCTGGATATTTTGTAAAGAGCAAATGAAAAACTAAACTATTGTCCAATCTCTGTTGTTTTCCTTATATCCTCAAGAGTTTTTATTAATTTGACATGGTCTCCTTGTGGTCGATGTGGAAGTTTACTGTGAGTTATTAATAGTCATGTCTCCAGTAGATAGGTAAGAAGTGGAGTTGTTCTCCTGGTGGCTGTTAAGCAACATAATTAGCAATACACACATAAGCAATTCTGCAAACCAGTGTGACATTAATTCTGATACATTTAGTCACTTGGAAACATGGGTACTTATTAACTACTAACATTTCCATGTGATAAGCATTCTGTTTGGTTCCTTTCTTTACTTGTTCTCTGAACTGTAAAAGTATCTGAAGCCATTATTTCTGAAAATACCTGAAATCATTATTTATGAACTATCAAATGCATTGTTCCTTCTGTTTTCCTTCATGCCTAAACAATACTTAGTGGGAAATTCCCAGCATGTCTACGACTATGTATAGGTTTGTTATGACAGAAATTTGCTCTAGCTCTTTTGTCATAATAAATTGTCTATTCTTTTGTCATTTTTTTATTTTGGGTTTGGGTTTTTTTCGGTTCGGCTGTAACATAAGATGTAGCTTTGTGTTTGGTTCTTTACTAAGAAATCTCTAGTCAGGAATATTTTTAGTCTTACCACAAGTGATAAAATGAGCGTATGATTGTAGGGTCACTTGATACTAAACGAATTAAACCTACAGTTAAGTTGGTGGGAGTATGGCACCCGATCTCATTTCATGATGGGTGTTACTGTTTTTGCCATCACCCCTATGTCTCTTACTTGTCCCACTGTCATATAAATCAGACCATAAGTATCAGTATCTTTATTGCATTTTTAACCCTTTTTTCTCTCAGCCAAACTTGTTTGGCAGAACTGATGATCTCTCGGGGTTTTCATTACCTTTGAGGATCTATTTAAAAGCAAATGTGTTCCATGTAGTCACCTCTGCATGAATTTGCCTTCTTATTGGAACTTGCAATATGATAATATGTCAGTGAGGGTTATTGTCTTTGAGCCTCTGAAGGTTTGATTTTCTGTGTCTATAGGGTGCACTGCCTGACTGTTTTCATGAAAGAAATTTGAAGAGTTGCTACCTAGAGCTCTGTGTATTTCCATAGCCATACCACATGTATCTGTTCTTATTTTGGAAAGTCAGTTCAGCTGTAAATTTTTGTAGTTAATGTTCATACCACTGCAGTACGGAAATAACAATTGCAAATACTGAGAAAGGGAAATTAATCTATAGAAAGTGAAGTGTTTTGTAAGTGCTGACGTGGTTTTACAGTATTTCTTAGTCTTTCACTCATCCCCTGGCCATCAAAACAGGATTCAGCTGAAATGCTTTTAGGGAATTGGAGGAAAGGAGTTTCTGTGTGTAGTAATTAATTACTAGCATTTTTCGTTTTGAATGCTAGAGAGTAAAAGAAACAGTATCCCTCATTGACATTAAATAGAAACTGAGTTGTAGAGCCAGCTGGCTCAGCTGTTGGCATATGACAGAACAGTGGGAATTGAACCAGAAAACACTTTATGAGGTTACTGTAACCTAGAATTCATGGCAGTAATTTTAATGGGTGGGTGCTGTTCATCTTTTAGCAAAGGGAGTAGGATACAGAGGGAGAAGCTCTTAAGAATTTTCCATGATTATTTCTCAATTACATAAATAGTCAAAAAATAGAAAACTTATGCTGAAAACAGTTCTAGTTTCCTTGTATAGATTAGAAGTGTAATCCAACACCAGTGGAAAATACTAATGTTATTGGTTAATTACTTTTAACAAATCAACAATTTTGTTTTTCAGGTCGAAAGTTGAAAAAGTTTAACAAAATCAAGGTGGTGAGAACATTAGACGTTGCACTCCAGCAGCCAGCAACCCTTCAAGATGAAAGCCAGTCTCTAACCCAAAGGCTGTCCTTTTCTCCAAATCAAGAAATACAGTTTCTTCCCCCAATGATAAGTGTTTTACGAGGCATTGAACCAGAAGTTGTCTATGCTGGTTATGACAATACAAAACCCGAAACACCAAGTTCCTTGTTGACCAGTCTAAATCATCTCTGTGAGAGGCAACTTCTTTGTGTAGTCAAGTGGTCTAAATTGCTACCAGGTAAAATCATTTCTTATATGTGGTTAATCAAATATTTATTTCATGAGATTAACAGTCAAAAGCGGATATTATTGACTACCTGTTAATTAATTCTTAACAAATTCCAAAATCATTAAGCTTCCACTTATCAGATAGTATAACTAATCAAATATATTTTAATAGGGAGACACATTTGAAGGAGTCCGTATAAATGTTTAAATTCGCTCCAGGAAACCACAGAAGCTCAGACATTCCTGTATATGACTGTTATAACAACCTTTCTACCCCAACTCTATCATTTATTCATTTGATTAAAAAAGGCTGTATTTCTGCATATTATTTATTCTTACTATTACTAAATTGAATTTTTGAAAGCAGCAAAGAAAAATTGTAATAAATAGTACCAGTTAGGACTAAGCAGCTCACAAATAGACTGGTAGTGAGAAGTAGCTGAATTTATGAAGATCCACCGCCGGATTAAAAAAAAAAGTAAATCCACGTTATGTATGTATGTGTGCTGTATGGTCAGAGGGATCATTGTGGTCATCTTGGGATCTACAGAAATCAATATATTGACCAGAAAGCTTGGAAATACAGTTTCATTTGAGCTCAGTTTGGCACTTCGCTGCTGCAGGAAACTGTAGTCTCTGTCACTGCTCTTCCCATTGCAGTTTGCACTTATCAGACCGCCTGGATGAATTCATTTATCTCACTAAATGAGAAGAAAATAAACCTTTTCTTCTATCTTACCTAGTTTTGTGATGTCTTCATGCTGAACCACTTCATGAATGCCAAAGCTTGAAGGAGGTATCAGGACCATGTGATGAAGAACAGGAGCACTGCTTTCAGTGGCAGGAAGCTGTTAGTTTAACTCAGATAATTTGTGGCAATCTTTAAATTTATCAAACAGCAAAAGTTATCAAATGCAACTGAATATGTTTCTCTTAAGTTGAATGCAAGAAAGGTATTTATATATGGACATTTTTGTATGACAACTACTTGTGTTAAGAACACTGACATTCAAGCTATCTACATTAAATAGGAGTTGGTTATAAGTGACCATGTTACAAACTGTCATATTTTTACCAAAGGAAAATTAGATGCATTCCTATTCTCTGAAACAGTCATTTTTGCTAAAATAAATTTTGGTTTCAACATTTCAAAATACTGGATGAGAACAAAATGTCAAGAGCTTAACTGTCAAAGTGAGATAGGCAGTTATTAGCCAAACATCTGAGAGCTGCATCCCCAAAACCACTTGTCCTTCTAGGTGTTCTCAGTTTGATAGCTCAAATTTGTAATCTCAAAACACCTAATTAGCTTTCTAAATAAGAATGGTGAAATATTTTACCTTTTAATTTCATTTCCAGGTTTTCGGAATTTACATATTGATGATCAGATAACCCTCATCCAGTATTCCTGGATGAGTCTAATGGTTTTTGCAATGGGATGGAGATCATACAAACATGTCAGTGGTCAGATGTTATATTTTGCACCAGATCTGATTCTAAATGAGTAAGTAAACTCTGCTGTTGCATTATATGAATAATATTTTGAACTTATATGTGCCAATGGGAATGTGACTCCATGGAGGCCAAGATTTCATTCATTACTTGTTCTGTTTCAAAATTAACAGCAAAGTCCTCTGACCATATTAAAGTTTAGAAACTTTAGGAAGGGTTTTGAACCCCAGTTATTGTATTTACATGGTTAAACAGAAGCAGTCCAAATAGTATTTTAATTATCTAAGGGAAAAATAATAATAATAGAAAACAATTATGCTGTCGGAAGATTTACCTGAATTCATCTGAACAAGACATGAGTTAATGTTTAAAAAATGGAACTGAGTGTGATTTTCTTTGGTTGTTTTTGTTTGGGTGGTTTTTCCATGTAGTCTAAATACTCATTTTTGACACTTTCTGATAAAACTCTGATTTTTTAAAGTACATTTCTTGTTAGAAAATGGTAAAAAACCAAGAACAAAAAACCAAGGAGGACTTTCAATATCATGGAGAAAATATGTGACTGCTCTTTTCTGCTGGGGAAGAGGAACGGATTGTTGACTTGGCTTTTCCTTCACTATGCTGTTTAATTTAGATAATCATAATTTCAGTCTTTGTCAGTTCTTCAACTCTGCAAATTAATATTGTCAGGGAGGTTGCCAGGAACAGTAAAACATAATTTAATCCCTGTATTTATTGTTCATAAGTACATTTTTCTCTTATTTTTTTCTTAAAATACTAAAAGAACTGCTGTCAAGGAAGATGAAAGTGAAACAGGTTTTTTGTAAGACATATGGTTTAAGGATTAAGAGGTGGATTTGCAGAAGATCTGGACACCTGATTTTAAAGTCTGTAGTCATGCAAATTCCTCCCAGTGAGGTTCTTTATAAAAAATACTCGGTGGAGCAGGCCCTGTAGCTCCTGACCCTTTCTCTTCCAGATGATTGTAAATCACTGTGAGGCTATTGAGTAATGATTTTTTCCCTTTCCCATTTGTTTTAATTGTGCTATACAAATCGAAATACTTAGAAGTGATGAGATTGAAAGAATTGACTGTATGCTGTCCTAGCATAGTCTTATATATCTTATGGTTACATTCAGAAGAAACAGAGTGAGATGGCTTTAGGCAGTGATGTCATATCTTGGAGTATTACCCTGCATGTGGATCACTGCTGATGCCTTGTGAAGAAGACTTTTAAGTACTTCTAGAATAGGGTTGAGATTTATGAACCCTCATTATAATCCAGCAGAGATAGCTTCTTATTGTCAGCTCAAGATCATCTACACTGGGAACTGACAACATATTCCTCTCTTGGGTTCTAGAACATCTCATCAGGGTCATATTAGAAATGTTATAAACAAAGAGACACGAAAAGTAACTGACACACTAAATCATAGCTGCCAATGTTTATTGGGAAACGTCAGCCTTTAGATCAGCAAAATGTAAACCACTTTGTTGTCTGCAATGATGCCTACGATTGTACTTTCACAGTCACTTTAAGCAAAGGTAACTGCTGAACACTGCCAAAAAAGCCAGCTGCCCTGGTCGTGCATCCCCGTGATTTCAGCTAAGCTGGATCAGACACTATCTGCCTGCACTGCCAAACAGATAAGGAATTTATCTGCCTGAGAAGTACCCCAGAAAAAGCCATTCATTAGCAGGTGAAGGTGATCCCTGACCTGAGTCACCTCGTAGGGTGCAGGCACTAATGCCAGAATCACAGGAGTGTATGCCTAGAGGTAGAAAGAGGTAATGGAAATTCCTTCTACAGGGGTAACACACACCTTAGTTGTTTCATAATTACCATGAAACCACAATCCAAAGATTGTGTCACAGCCAATCTGTCATTTAGTGAACTGAGTTGTTATGCTTCTTGGGAAAGACTTGTTTGGTAGCATCAATTTAAGACCAAGAAAGCCAGGACTGTTAGTTTGACAAAGATTTCATAGTATTAACACTCTACAGGGATTTACTTTTACTTGTACTTTGTAGTGTCTGAAAATGTAAGAACAGCATTTAAGCTGCTAACTCTGAAAGCTGCTATTGCTCCTTGTAGATAATAATTAGGAAGAGATGCTACCAGAAAGTAATAGAAAGGGAGATTTAAAGTAGTTACAGAAATAATGACTCCATTCAGGTCTAAAGGATTACATTTCTATGTTTATGTCATTTAAGTACTGGTACAAGATATCAGATACTGAACAAGATGGAAGTAATTTTCATTCAAGATAACAATAACCCTTTAAATAACAAAAAAAAGCCTCAATGCATTGAGAAAAGTTTTTTATTTATGGAAATTGTCTTATAATTTCATTGCTCAGGGTACTATCTGCAGTCAGGTTGGAATGCTGATCTGAACTACCTAGTGGGTGGGGGAGCAAAATTTAATCTTCCTGTTGTTGTTGTACCTAATTCATCTGGGTCAGGATGCAACTTTTTAAAATCTGTCCGAGTTACTTGATCATCAGGTTAATGAGCAGTGAATTCAGTCTAGATTAGAAACTTTGTAATTCTATTATTGCAGTCATTTCAGTTGATAACTACTCTCCTAATAAATATATGTAATAATATATGCTCAGTATACCAAAATCACAAAGAGAAAAGCAGTATCAAAGTGCTACAAAAAAACCTAAACAGTTTTATGTATTTCCTGTGTGATTTGTCCTGTTTACTTCTGAGGGAGTTTAGGTAAGGTTGTATTAATGTCTCTATTTATTTAGCATGTAACATTTTTAACTCTTTCTGTAATGGAATAACATGTTACAAAATAATATTACTGCTTTTAGAAGTACAGTGCTAGAGTTGCTATGAAGTATTTTCAGGCAGACGTTTTTGCAAAAGCTAAGAACAAGTTTTCTATAAACTTTCAGTTTTATCTTCAGTTCTATGCTTTGAAATCTTTGCAGAGATGCAAAAATCTATCAACTTCTAAATTAAATAGTAATTCATCTTAATCATTAGGGTATTTTTAATTAATAAAACCCCCTTATTTTTGGTGGTTAGCATTCAACTTTGATAGTCTCCAAGTTGTTTTTTTTTTGTTTCCGACAGCAGTAACAGATTAAACATCCAAAATAATAGCACATTCATTGCAATTAAAAAACTAGCATAGTTAAAAAATTCAGAAAATTGTTTATGTGTATAATCTCGAATTTCTGTAATGTGACAATTAAACTGCTAACAAGGCATTTCTATCAAGCAGTCAGTACTGGAGCCATTCTTTTTCTTAGTTTTCATGGTTTTTAATTTTTTATTTTTTTACCTTTTCTGGGTGTAAGACAGAGGATGAAAGAATCATCGTTCTATTCCCTGTGTCTATCCATGTGGCAACTCCCACAGGAATTTGTCAGACTTCAAGTTAGCCAAGAAGAGTTCCTATGCATGAAGGCACTGTTACTTCTAAACACAAGTATGTTCTTTTATTTCTTTGTAACACATCACTACTAAAAGAGTTTTGAGCCATGTTGTTTAACTTGACAATCACTAAGCTGTCTGACTTAACAAATGGAAATGTCTTAGGAAGAATGTTATTATTCCAAGACGTAAAAATAATTTTTTCTAGTGTTTATAAAGAACAAAGAATTTGTGATTCATTGTTGGTTTTACTGTGTATAAAGACATTGGGGAAATGTTGGATCCCTTTTGACACATAGCTATACTGTGTTGCACATTTTCAAAACAAGTGTGCAGTATTTCTGCCTGGAAACATCAGTTTAAGTGACTCTACACAGATTAAAAAAACCTCAACCAAACCAAAACAACCTTAAAAGTATTAGAAATATATTTTAAGATATTTAATAAATTGTCAGGACTGAAGACTTTATCTTGGCCAAGATCTTAAAGCATATTTACTCAAAGGAATTAGGGAAGTGAATATGGGAAACAATACTAACATTTATTCAACTTTTTATAGTGATAAATAGGTGAAGTTTGCACAGGTATAAACAAATGGAAATGTTTTTCGTTGGTTGTTTCTCTGGAACAAAATCCATGGTCACTTCTAATCATACACATCTTCTAAAGAATGCAGCATAGAGCTGCATTCCACTCTATATAGGAAATGTTGTAGTTGGTGATGTTATCTTCCAAAACCTTCTCTAAAATACTAAAGTTTACATCTACTGAGGCCATAATTGTTAGTTATGTATCCCCAAATAGAAAGTTTTAAAATTATACAGGTGCTGTTAGAAATGAGAAAAAGCACTTTTGAAAAATAAAATTGAAAGAATGTAAAAGTTTAGTTCTCAATACATGATGGAGTCAGAGGAGAGAGGTGTAAATCCTGCATAGCCTGCTTGTTGGCTATAGAAAGTTTAAATAATTGATAAGCGATTAAAATTCATTCCCTCTCAAGCTGTACTTGGCTGGTATTTCCATAAGCCCATTCTTAAAAGAAAAATTGGTCTCAGCAGAGCATAAGATTAGAAAAGATAAAATTTAGCTCATATGAACATAGAAATTGCTAAAATAATAGCAAAATACCATACACTCGGCTAAAGCAGTAAAGGTAACATGGATAAAAATCCCTCTCTGATATAACTCCAGTTGCTTTGTTGGAATTCGAATGGATTCCTATTTTAGATGTTTTCCACCTTGTTTTGATCACAAATGAGCTCTCTTGTCTATCTTCTGAAATTTCAGTTAAATTTAGATAAATTTGTGCTATTCCAGCTACCTCTGTTCCAGAAAGTTCAGATCAAATTCAAAAAAGCATTGCAGTGATCGGTACAATCCCTCTCGTTTCTGAGTGCATCAATTTAACAGAATCCATCAAGCTACCACTCTTGATCAACTGCATTGCACTCAGAAGCTGTTATTTAAGATTATATGTTTATGTATATGCAAGAAATTACTTAAAAAAAAAAAAAAGAAGAAAGTATTTCTACCTGTGCTGATGAGTTTTGCTTTTTGTTCTCTCCTGCACTTATTGTCTTATAGGAAAAAACAATTTGTCAGATCTTTGGGAAAAGGAACACACCTAACCGTTGTTGCTGAGACATTTAGTAAACGTTTGGTACTGTATAAATATAATTCCACAAAAGTATTTTCAAAAAGCCATATAACCTCATTGTTGCTCTAAAATGTTTTTTTTAAGACTACTTTTATTTTAGTCATGATATGCATCTTAATCCTCTTCAAATGTGAAAGTACAGCCATTTCAAGCTTTTGTGTACTAACAGTAAATCAAATCTAATCCTTTAGTCTCTCATTGTGTCTTCTGTTCAATTTATTATTTAGATGAACTAGTTTTTGACTTTTTTTAGATAATTTCAAAGAAACAGTAATTTGTATGAAAATAAGTAAATACGAGTCTGATACATTTCTAATTCTGAATGGACCCCCAGCCTAAGTTTTAACATCATATTTGATTTTACAGTTTTTTCCTTTGAGTTTGCTTGGGCTTAAATGTTTTCTTTTTAATGTACTCGTGACAGTTTTAAAGCTGTCGTGAAAGCAGAACTAGTTTTTGCAAAAAGTGGACAAACATTTCTTTTCCTGCAATTGTTTCCATTTTTACAAGTCTTTACCACATATATCATGCTGTGCTGTAGTAGTGCCCCTTAAGTTCTAGATAGGGCTCCAGCTTGCAGAGGCCACATCCATCTCAGAACTAATACTATGAAGAGTTCAGAAAAACTGTGATTAAGAAACTAGAGCTCTGCCCAAAAAAGAGAGAAATAAGCTGAGTTCTGTCCATAGCAAGTTCAGTTCTAACTCTAATGCTTTCCAGACTTCTGATTTAAAGGAATTTCAGAATACTGTTGCATAAGATTTTGGCTCGGTTCTTGCCACTGAGTAAAAGCATCCTCATTCTTTATGTATGTTCTAGGGGAGGGAACAGCTGTTTAAGTTGTAGTTGTCCATGTAAGACTTTATAATTCTTCACTCAAATAGATAGCTTAGAGGAACTTTTTGTCATGAGGCAGGAATGTGACTGTCTTTTTGCAGAATTCAAAGGAAACAGGCCATTCACTGATGGAAGATATCTTTAACTTAATTCACAAGGGAAATAAAACAACTTAATTGTTGGTTTAGAGATGTAAGTCAAGGATAGCATCCATCTAACCCTAAATTCCATCTGAGTCTCTTTATATGAAAACATTTCTTAGTTGTCTGTAAAAGTGCGTTAAGACATGTCCAAAACCATCCAGGCTTTGAAAATTAAGCCGTTCTTTTTCCATGACACTATCTTATCACTAGCAGTAACTAGCAGGTTCATTTCTCAATGTTCTGTCCCTGTCCTCATTTTGATCCTCATAGCTGACCTTTAAGAGAAAAGGGAGTTCAACCAATTTCTCCTCCTTGGTAGCTTTTCTAAAAATCTGTTCACCTTTAGGACTCTGATCATACATCTATTCTGTTAAGTGGAGGAGATTCAAACAGGAGGCCTGAGCCTTGGAAGCTTTAGTGCCTGCACTACTTAAGAATTGTTAGTTCATTCCTTGATTCCGTTTTGAAGCACTCCAGCTAGATCTCTCTACCATAAATTTGCTGTGAAAAGGGCTGATTCTCAGCAATGTAAACATGAATCAGTCCATAACATAATTCCTCAAAGAGAGGAATGGTTCTTTAAGCCATCTTTTTTAGACATAGGCAATTAGCAAAATTGACTGATTGTTGGTGGTATATAATTTTAACTAATTGTATCACTGTTTCTGGAGCAACTTTTGAATGGGAAGTACCTGGCACATAATAATGAATTGCAGTGTACAGCATGAAATACTGTAATTTTTTCTTGTACTTTAAATTTCTTTCATTGCCTTCAGAGTAATTTGTGACACAACTGTTTTTTGGGTTTTTTTTTAGTTCCTTTGGAAGGTCTAAGAAGTCAAAGCCAATTTGATGAGATGAGAACAAGTTACATAAGAGAACTGGTGAAGGCAATTGGTTTGCGCCAGAAAGGCGTTGTGGCCAACTCACAGCGTTTCTATCAACTTACAAAACTGATGGATTCCATGCATGATGTAGGTTTATTTGCTAATGTGTTTTACTTTTTTTTAATGTATCAGGAACTAGTATTTCTTAAAAGTAATTTTATGGAAGGAAGTAGTCAACCTTTCTAAACAACAAAAGGAAACAAAACATTTCTCCCTTATTGTGTATATTTATGTGAATAGATAGCTGTATATTCACTACCAGTATATATATTGTGCATATATTTTATAGCATACAATGTTTAAGTATTTGTGAAACATGCGTTAGAGTGCTACTATTTTGTTTCATTTTTAGTGTAACATAACCAGTACAGTTATGGGCTTTGGTAGGGCGTGGTGTGTGTGTGTGTGTGTCGGTGTGTGTGTGTGAGCATTGTATACGTGTTCAGGAGAGTGATGTGAGGAATAGGCAATTCAAATTGCAAAGTCAGGCTGCTAAGAATTAGAGAAAGGCAACCAGGATTGGCTTTGCAACCTTAATTCAACTGGTTTTATGTGTATATTCTATATAATTTTTTAGTATCTGTCTGTGGTTGGGAATTAAGTGATCTTTGAGAATTCTAGTAGTGATATCATAGAGATTCAAAGGTGTTTTAAAAGATGCAGCTGAATCTGTTCCACATGTCTGAGAATCCAGCATGTATCCTATTATTTTTAAATCAATTAAAATTGAGGAGTGATATTTCATATTAACCTTTGCCTGTGTCAATATTCATAGAATGATAGAATGGTTTGGGTTTGAAGCAGGACCTTACAGATCATGTCGTTCCAGCCCTCCTGCCATGGGCAGGGACACCTTTCACTGGACCAGGTTCTCAGAGCCCCATCCAATCTGACTTTGAACACTTCCAGGGATGGGGAATCCACAGCTTCTCTGGGCAACCTCTTCCAGTTCCTCACCACCCTTCCAGTAAAGAATATCTAATCTAAACCTGTCCACTTTCAGATTGAAGCCATTCCCCCTCATCCTATCACTACGTGCCCTTGCAAAAAGTTCTTCTCCTCATCTTTTGTAGCTCCTTTAGGTACTGAAAGTCCACAGTAAGGTCTCCCTGAAGCCTTGTCCTGTCCAGGCTGAAAAACTCTCTCAAGCCTGTCTTCATGGGAGAGGAGCTCCAGCCCTCTGATCATCTTTGTGGCCCTTCTCTGCACTAGTTTCAACAGGTCCACATCCATCTTGTCTCGGGGGTCCCAGACCTGGACCCCATCCCAAAGGTGGGATCTCACGAGAGCAGAGCTCCTTTCTCTGTCCAGCCTTTATTTGTGCGGGGGATTGTCCCAACCCAGGTGCAGGACCTTGCGCTTGGCCTTGTTGAACTTCACGAGGTTCACACAGACCCACCTTTCAAGCCTGTCCCAGTCCTTCTGGATGGCATCCCTTCCCTCCAGCGTGTTGGCAGCCCCACTCAGCCTGGTGGTGTCAGCAGATTTGCCAAGGGTGCCCTCAGTCCCGCTGTCCATGTCACCAACAAAGATGTGAAACAGCGCTGGTCCCGATACCGACCCCTGAGTGCTTTTGAGCTTAACTTTCGTTGTGAGGAGCTCGCAGGGATTTCGGGGTGGATAGGATCTTTGCATCTTTGTATTCTTCAGCACTCAGCAAATCTGCATTTATTTTCATTCAATCTCTTCATTTCAAATGCATAAAGTAAAATAATCTGGGAGAGAGGGAAAGAGAGAAACAGGCTTGCTGCAAAATAGCAAAGTGATGTTTGGTCCATAGAGTATCTTGGTTCAAGTCCAGGTTTCAGCTTAGGCTGATAAAGTGATGAGAGATAGAAGGAAAAGATAGATCATCACACTGGACAGATTGTGTGAGGTTAAAGCCTAAGGTGGCAGAAACAGTATAATATTTGACAACATAATGATCACCATTCTGAAAGAAAAATTGGAGCCTCTCAGAGCAAATAGAAGAGATGAAATAGTCACATGCATTGAGCAGTTCCTTTCAAGGGATGAGAGCCTGTGGAGTTCAGTGTTTGCAGCAGACACAGATATGATCATAATCAAAACCATTGCAAAGCTTGCAGGTAAGTACTAAACGCTGTCCCTCAGAGCAGTGTTTAAACAGCCTGTAGTGAACAAAGCACTGACT
The DNA here is from genome assembly GCA_013400975.1 of Atrichornis clamosus. Lineage (NCBI taxonomy): Eukaryota > Metazoa > Chordata > Aves > Passeriformes > Menuridae > Atrichornis > Atrichornis clamosus. Next base: position 152,669 of record WBMZ01009657.1, on the reverse strand, counting down.
CGTGTCCTGAGTGTGAGAATAAGATGAAAGATTGAGTGCTTGTGAAGTAATTGCCATTGTTCGTTGCATATGTCATGAGTGAGGATGATAGTACTTTGTAATATGAGTGAGGCAGTGTTTTTATGACCTGCCATAGCTATATGTATGATATTTGCCATTAATTTTGCCATAAATAATTTTTGCCGTTACAGGGACTTACAAGTACCCTCATTATTGGTTTAAGAAATGACAGAGTAAGGTATAGATAGAATGATGTCAACTGATGAACATATAAATGATTGACAACATGTTTATCTGGCTGCATTGCCATTAGCCTTATTGATCATATTTGTATTTTATTAAATCCAGCTGGTGAAACAGCTCCATCTCTTCTGCTTGAACACATTTCTCCAGTCCCGTGCACTGAGCGTTGAATTCCCTGAAATGATGTCAGAGGTGATTGCTGCCCAGCTACCCAAGATTCTAGCAGGGATGGTGAAACCTCTTCTCTTTCACAAGAAGTGAAATGTCTTTTCTCTTATCATAGAGATGATTTCTGGGTCATTTTTTGTTTGTTTATTTTGGTCAATTTTTGCCATGTGAGGACTTCAGTATATTTGACATACTTACCTTGCCTACTGCTTTATACTTGTAACATACACAAGCCATTTAAGCTTGATGTATATATTGTGAGTTCCTGATTCCTTAACTGCAAAAATCACAACAGTCATAAGAAATGTTTTGTAAACTTGGCTAGGCTGCTTTTTAGATATGCATATGAATGACAATGAATAGACCTTCCAGATTTCTAACAACAGTTACACATTTTTCTTACACATTGCACGCTCTTGAATTTCTGATTTGACATGGTGCAGAATTTTTACTATAGTACACTGTGTGCATGGGTACATGTGGGCACGTGCATAATGCAAGACTTTGGAGGAATTAGAATAAATATTGCCCACCTTTTCTTATGGATATTTCACTTTTTATTACTGCAATGCCTTCATGAGTAACTAAAGTGTCAGACACACAGTATACGTTCATATTCTCACCTGTGCTCATGTTGCATTGAAACTCTGAGTCCAGCATACTGTTTTCTGCATCATTCAGTGCAGCTCTCCTTCAAAACTCAGAAAGCTTAGGAAAATTCCAGTATGTATTACACCAGAAGTAATGTGTATGCAAGCCCACTAAGCTTTGGTTTGTGTTAATTTCCTTAAAAGTTTGGCACTTATTAAAGCTAAATCACTTAGCTGTAATCTTAAATTAATCAACTTTAACATTCTGTATTTCAGAAGCTTTAAATAGAGATGTTTTCACTGACTACAACTCTTAATAATCTTAATGTTTTGAATTCCAATGCTGAATACTCAATCAACCATTAGCATCAAATTATAGTGAGATTAGATGCAATAAGAAATGGAAAATATGACTGCAAACATTTTGATACACATCAGACTCATTTCAGTCAGTGGAGCTACATATTTTATGTTTTAAAAACATGCCATTATAATTGGGGCAACTGTAAAAGGAATTGGACTAAACTTTATACGTTCAAGAAGAATGACATGTTTTACCATAGAAATGAATATTTGATGAAAAATTATAGTGTGGTGGTGTTTGTTCCTTTGATACGGATATGAAGCAACTCATGCATTTAAAGCAGTAAATTGTAGATGTATTCAAGCAACAGAGAAACAGATAAAGCTTAAGAGGAATTTATGATTCTATTAAAATACAACAAATAGTGCCAGTTGCTAGAAATGAGACATAAATGTAGGAAATGGTGAGCCTTGTTTGGGTACTTGCTGGCCAAATGCTTTTGCTTTTCCACTTGACTTGTTAGATGCCCCCACTGTGTGACTGTGACTGTTGGCGGTGTGTAGCTGGTCTGTACAGACATATCCTTGTCACATGAACAAAGGTACATGGGACAGAAGTTCAGTATCCCTGGCTACATCAGGGTGCCCCTCATTAAAAGTATAACTGATGTTACTTGTTGGTAAAAATTGCATTTTGAGTCTTGGAAAATACGTGGACAACTGACAAGTAAAGGTATATCTAAAGGTATCCTTACTGGTCATAATTTCCTAAGCCAACAAAGAAGAAGCTACATTACACCTGGGAATAAAACCATTTTTGAGATCCCCACAAAGTAGTGTAAAACCCACTAGAGCTGGTACAAATACAGTGGTATAGACAGACTTTTGTGCTAGTTGACTAGTTTTTTCATTTCTAACTGCCCAGGCAAGCAATGGCTTTCATATTCGATACAGACTGACTTTTAACTGTGATCCTTAAAGCAATGATGTTTTAATAAATAGCACAACATTCTTTATTTCTACATACTGAAGTTTTGTTTTCTTTATTTTAATTTGTGTTTGTTTTCAGTAAATGTGATGCTCAGTAAAAAAGTCCATTTCAACCATTCCTCTTCCATGTAACAATATTTCCATGCATGCTTTTGGAATTTAAGTATTGCCACATGATTTACTGTTAAGTAAGCAAACCGTCTATGTTACTGTTTAGATTAAACTGATAACAGAAACTTCCCACACTACAAATTATTCCTCAACACCCTAATTCGGAAATTAGAAGATAGCCAGGCAGTATGTTTGCCTTAGGAATGCATGGATCTGCCTTTTACTCAATTCCTAAGTGGCTGACATGTCACCATGTCCTATAAATAAGTCAGATTAGTCTGAAATGCTCTATATTTGTCTCAAAAGCATAACCAGAGGGAAAAAGATACCTTTTGGGAATAGTTAACAAAGTTTAAAAAAAACATTTTCAAATTGTGTTCTTAAAATTCTCTAAGTCACTGAAAATAATTCCCAGAACTTCATGGTCTTGATAAATACACTACAGAAGATAGAATGAGTTTGGCTAATAGGAGCTGCTATATGAGCTTGAGAGTCCCGTGTTCATTATGTGATTGTCTGAAGTTCGGAAAAAACCCTTTGAATGTGACAACTTCCAGCTTTGAGCCCTGTTTATAAAATGGCCTTTAGTGTTAATTTTTATATTGTCATTTGCTCTGGCTTAACAGACGCCATGAACTGTGGAAAAGGACCTGTGGCTAAACATGATCCAAGGTGTGCCCAGGTGGCCAAGAAGGCCAGTGCCATCCTGGCCTGGATCAGCAGTAGTGTGTCCAGCAGCACCAGGGCAGTGACCATCCCCCTGTACTCAGCACTGCTGAGGCCACACCTCAAATCCTGTGTTCAGTTCTGGGCCCCTCACTACGAGAAGGACATTGAGGGGCTGGAGCGTGTCCAGAGAAGGGCAGCGGAGCTGGGGAAGGGTCTGGAGCACAAGTCCTGTGAGGAGCAGCTGAGAGAGCTGGGGGTGTTAGCCTGGAGAGAAGGAGGCTCAGGGGGGACCTCATCCCTCTCTACAACTGCCTGACAGGAGGGTGTAGCCAGGTGGGGGTCGGGCTCTCCTCTCAAGTAACAAGTGACAGGACAAGGGGAAATGGCCTCAAGCTGTTCTAGGGGAAGTTCAGGTTAGACATCAGGAAGAATTTCTTCATTGAAGGGGTGGTTAAGCATTGGAAGGGGCTGCCCAGGGAAGTCGTGGAGTCACCATCCCTAGAAATGTTCAAGAAACAACGATGTGGCATGTGTGCTATGGTTTAGTTGACAAGGAGGAGATCAGTCAAAGAAGGTTGGACTCCATGATGTTGTAGGTCTTTTCCAACCGTATTGATTCTGATTCCATGATTCTGTGAACACTGTTCAAAACACCAGCTTGCTTCCTTCCCTTTAGAAATCTTGTGTACTGTGACTTTTCAACCCTGCAGCAACGTTCAGAGAGCCATTACTTGATTTCTTTACTGAGTACAAGGTTTTGTAGTTGTCTGTGTTACTTTTTTTTTACAGATCAAAGCATTTTTTGACCTGAGCTTTACAAATAGGTCTAAATAAAACATCCTGTAGTGTTTCTCAATATATTGAACAAGGCAAAACAATCTTCTTACGTTGCATTTTGCACGGTAGAAATAAGAGGTTTCAGCAGATGGACTTTGTTGTTTTCTGACATTTAGGATGTGCATGACCATATTTCAAAGGTATGAAACCTGTTGTATTAATTAGAAAGCTTGACAGCCATCTTCTACAGGTTTTTGTTTCAAGTGATCACTAAAAGTTCTTCATACACTAAATAATGCAAGCTATGCCAGAAGCTAAGCCTCTCCTGTTCTGTACAGTTGAGGTGTTTTTGACCCAAGTCCCTCAGCAGTGCCTTCTGCTGGTACTTGAGTAAGGCAAACAAACTGACCCATGAAGTCATCTGCTTCCCTGGAGCTCTGCTGTTGTGAATCAGCTCTGTAGAGCCATCATATTTACAGTTTTTAAGCAATGTTTGGGGGTTGAAGAGCCTGGCCCTGGCAGCCCACCTGTGTTTGGAGAGCTGAGACCTCCAGCCCCAGCAAGCTGTCCTCTTTGTCTATGAGCTGCTCCTCAGTTGTGCTTGCTGTGGGCCAAGAAACACAAAGCATCAAACACTTGGCTCATGTGTTCAAAGATCACAGCTGGATCTACAGTTTTGGCCAGCCTTTAGGGAAGGAGGGATGTGGGTTCCTTAGTACCTAGTCCATGACAGAGGGAAATGTGGTCTGAGAAGCTTTCCATTGATTTCATGGCGCTTGGAACGGCCTGGTTATATGTGTGCATATTAAACAGAAACTTAGGTATTTTTGATCTGCAGCTGTTCCTTCAGCTGCACTGTGATTATGCTTTCTTGTGCTATATCTACAACAGAGAAAGTGAGACTTAAATTTGAATTTTCTGACCAGTCAATGCCTTATTAGCACCTTAGTTGGTTTTTTTTCTTTCTATTCAAGTAGAGTAATTTGTCTCTCTCCATTAGCTGTATTGGGAAGGCAAGATGCTTTCCTGTGTTCCTACCTACACCCAAATATTACCCTGAGTTACTAGTGATGTATCAGTAGCATGAGCAGTAGGGATCCTGCAGGGATCCTTCCTTCCTGTGCTCTCCTACCTGCACAGACTTAATGTGCAGAGCCGGCGGGGATGGGGCTGCACTCCACCCGTGCAGCAGTGCAACTCCAAGCACACATTTCTTGCCTTACATGCTGTTTGTGGCACGCTGACCTTTCTTCCCTTCCAAGAAGTCAGCTTGCAGCCACAGAGCTAATATCCAAAGCCCTCCCCGCTCTCCGTGGCTCGGAAGCCTGTGTGCATACTGCCAGGCTGGACTGTCAGCACTGCCGGATTTATTAGTTTGTACTGCTTTGTGTCATGGTGACCTGACTCGAACAGAGATTTGCTTTTAGTTTAGTTCTCTTTTTCCCTTGGAAGATGAAAAGGAAAAAACCCTAATATTTTAGGTATTTTTTTTTTAATTTATGAGGGGTTTTTTTTTTCCAATGAATGCTATTAATTTTTTAGATTGATGTTATTTGCATGGGGAATGGTACTGTAGCTTCTCAGATGCTTGGACAGAAACATGCAGTAAAAGGTGGCTGCACTGATATTAATAACTAAGTTAAAATTTATCTGTCTGTTTACCTTAAAGAGAAAATAAATAATCCTCAGAAAATAGTCTTTAAGTGCCGTTGGAACTAATGCAACAGTTGTATAACTTCGAGTACATGAGCAGTGCTGTTCCCTTGATGTAATTTTTCGCTCACATTTAGGAATTTTTTTCCTGGGTTGAGCCCTCTCTATGAGGCATTTAAAGTGCATATAGAGGATATCAAATAGTGGTGAGCTTTCATTTAATTCTAGTATATCCTTTAAAACTGGCAGCATTTCAATTTCTTGCCAGTGTGGGGTGGGCTCATTATAAAAATACCATAATGAGTCTTTTAGTCATAGATCATGTTTTTCTGACCATGAAAACTAAGTTACCTTTTCACCTCTACGGGTACAATAGTTCCACCAATTTAGCATTCAGGCATATCAGTGAGGAAGTTCTCACAGTGTCATTTAAATAGTCTCACTCTGTTGCATTTTCCCACACTCAATTTAAATACCTACCCAGCCAGTTCATGACTAAAATCTTTTTTTGCTGTATTGAGAAAAAAAAAGAAATAAATCCTTGTCAGGAGTTCAGAACACATCAGTGAGCTTCAAACAAGGGGTTAGAGATTGGATGAAAAGCAGCTAGTGAGCAGAACAAGCATCTTTGACATCAAGTCAGAAATAACTGGGCAGAGCAGTACAGAGACCTTTGTGTTATACAGGTGAGATTTATATGAACATCACTGTAAATTGCTCATTCCATGCATGTACAGTTTTCACATAGGCCTATTTTTCATATATTGGATATATATAGAGCAGTGCTTTTCCACTTCATAGCCTGTGTAGTTGGTTTATGTGCAGTCTGAGACTCTAATCTGTGACATCTGCAGTTGAGAACCATGTTCTCATCATGGCTCTGCTCAAAGAAACTGATTTATTCTGGCCGACGTGTTTTGGCTACATGGAGTGTGAATAAGGAAAGCACCAAACCAACAGATGCAGTATCATCCACACAGGTGTGTACGTGGTCTTACCTGGAGTTTTTGAAAAGGAAACACCCAGCAACCTGCAACCACTGTGCACTTTTACAAGTAAATTTTGTTTCAAAGGTGTATACAGCCTGAATAAGGCTGAATTTATACTAAAATTAAAAGGATCTCTAATTCAGTTCCAAAAAAAAAGGAAGCTCCAAGGCATCCTACATAATCTTTTAAAAACATAAATCCATGTATTTTATAAATTCCCCCAAATGGACACACCTATTCAAAAGGCAGATAATTACAGCTATTGGCAGACATATCAAATAGAAAAGGTAAAACCAACTCCGTGAACAACAGTGTTTCTCACACAGTGCTTTTTCTGACAGTCCTTGCTACTTGCATGTGTAATACATTAACACTTTGTAGAGTCTTTGTAATCCTCAATGGAAAAAATCTGTAGAAAGCCAAATAATCCTTAATTTTGAGATATGTTTGGACTGATGTTTGTATTTCTCTGTATTTAACATTCAGGATCATGATAGATAAGATTTACGTTTTGTTGCTATTGTTTTTATGCTTTGAAAAAAGAAGAGACTTGTATAAGATTTCTGTATTTTCCTCTTGTGAAGAGGAGCTTTCATCTATATATTTGTACATCTGAAATAATAGCTTTCAAGTATTTTTGTAAAGGTGTTGTCCAGCTACATTGTGTCATGTCCAATAAACTGGGGATGTGCTTGCTTTGTAGTGGTATGAGAAGTGTTTGACTCTTCAGTTGCCAGTAGATGTACATAAGTCCACTCGATTGACCGCAAGTAAAGCTGCAGAAGGACACTGTGCTGTCACTGGACTTGGGTCTGCAGCTGCCACTACCAGGCTGGTGGAGCCACTTGTGCTGCAGTCCTGCAGAGCAGGGAGGCTGATTTTGGGGTTACTTTGAGAGCTCCAGGTCAGAGACAACACACACTGATTATTTACTGAATTCAAACCCTTATGGCTGGGCCAGGGTGGAGGGCAGAATTATTTTCTATTTTGTTTTCAATTCATACCCTCTACAAGACTCAAAGAACAGGAGACAATAAAAATGTGTGTATTTATTTATTTATTCTTATGTAGAAGGCAGTGACTTTAAACTGCAGCTGTCCCACTGCCAGCCTATAAAAATTAGTTGCCATGCATTGCTGGTCTCCTGGCATAAATACATACAAAGGGAAGGTTTGTTAAAAGCCGGCCCTGCAGTGCAGAAGGTTCATGCACAGCAGCAGTAGCAAGAGGTGCTGGGGTGGGAGCAGAGTGCTGGCATGGCACTGGTGGTCCAGATCAGAAAAAATACACCTGAGCAGAGACACATCGAGCACAGCAACCCACACATTGGGTAATAATTTATCTATAAGTATTTAATAGCCAGGGTTTCAGAGTAAATTGTCCCCAGACTTTACAGGGGTGGTGCCTGAGCTCACTACCATGTCCATCCCAAGAACTGGAGCTCTCCTGTGCCAAAATTGGTCCTTGCCAGATGTGCCTCCTGAGGTGCAAGATGCAGCACACTGCAGGATGCATCCATCCACCCACCCTGTGGTCTCCAGCCATGGGGGAGAAGGTGTTTTTCTCGTTGCTGCTCATTGACCTGACCTGATGCAAGCTTTGCTTGGCTGCACCAACAGGCCACGTCACCTCTGGCTTTTGAGGAACTGACTCCAGTGCTCAGGTGGTCCTTTCCTCATCCATGACATGTCCCGCTTCCCACCCCACTGCCTTCTGATGTGGTGTGCAACAGGCAAGGAGTGGAACCTGCAGCCCCATGAGGGGCACAGGCAGATTGGCTGGGAAATGCCACGTGTCCTCCATCAACAGGAGAGACCACTCCTCTCCTTTCCTGTTCTCAGGAAGCACTGGCAAAAAACTGGACAGCTGGTTTGGATGTCACCCCTTTCTAAGGATGTGCTGTAATGTTAGAGTGCCCTCTAACAGAGAAGCATTAGCCATGCCAACAGAATTCTTGTGGATGTTACTCCCACGTAATTCAGAACATCTTGAAAGTGATGTTTCAGTTTCATTCCTGAATGTCTTTGTTCTTGTGAATTGATGTCTTGGACGTTATCAGTACTCCACGTGCATATCACAAACAGTTTGACAGGGCTGCATTTACCACATAGGTGATTTATTTTCCAAATTAATTTAGTTTTAAGCATTCCATGCAGTCTAAAACAACAGAGGAAGACATTTAGTCAATACAAAAATATATTCATTTCTTTTAAGTGGAAGTTCTGTTAGCAGCTAGCACATGGAACAAAATAATCTTAAAGTCTTTGAGACACTTGAACTACAAGGTGTCAAAGTTTAGGACAGTGGTTCTACTTAAATTTGCATTGCGTTGAGCATACCTGAATTGGTACATTTATTTAGTCCCCAATTATTTATTTACACAATGATATTCCTCTGGATTGAGTGGAATGGCTTTGTATATGTATATATATTTATGCTCTGTCCCAGTTCAGCCTCAATGCGTACCTCTTTTGCTCAAGAATAGTTTTGGGTTTTGTTCTTTTTTGACAGACATGGTAATGGAAGTATAAAGAATAAAATAAAGTTACTCATTATTTGACCTAAGATGTTTTAAACCCTTTGAGGTAGAAGTTTTTGCTTTAACCTTCAGCAAATAACAGTCCCCCTAAATAAGATGTTTTTTTTTATTGTGACCTCTCAGGCTCCATAATGATACAGATGCCCTAGGGCCTGACTCATCTCTGCACAACACAGGTGAGGTTACTCTTAAACATTCTGATGAGTTCCTGCAATAATCATTGGCTGCTCACAGGGAAGGCATCAGTGCTATTTTGTGATTATCTAAATGAAAGAAATAAGTGGTGTCAGAGATCCTGCCGTGCAGGAATTCAGATGAAACCATCATTTGATTTCCTGTGTGTCACTAATGAAGATACTGCAGCACTGAAGAAGGCAGCAAACTGGGCCAAGGCTGCGGTGATGCTATGAGGAGGCTCAATGTCCTAAATCACCCCGTGTGCTGCACTGGATTTGGTGTTACCACTGCTTTTCTCAAATGTTCCTGCAGGGAAGGCTGACCCCAATGAGTGCCTTGGAAAGTGAAATGCAAAGAGCTGTGTTTGTTCCTTCTGCCTTCAGGAGAGGAGCTGTTTGTGAGACACAAATAACACTGTGATAAACACTCTTTCTTGATTTTCCCTCTGGCTAAAAACTATCCAGCAAAGCTAATTAGCTAAAAAGCCACAATATTCACCTGAGTTTCTCATGGTGATGTGCTTACAGATATCTGAACATTTGGCTTTCCAGTTGATTTAGTCAGGAAAGAGTATTCAAGAGATCATTTAAACAAAGACTAGAAAAAATTATTAAGGAAAGGCTTTGGCAGGGGCAGAACTCAAACATCTTTGTACAATTTGGTTCTGTGTTGCTCTGAAGGTAAAATTAACTGTGCTGGTTTGTTTTGTGCTGTCTGAACTTCAGGGAGATGGGGAGGGCAGAGAGAAGGGCCCATCTGGAAACAAAACAGTGTTACAAATCACAGCTGAGAGCCAGGTGACACACTCCTATGGCATTCACCGCAGGGTTCTCAAGGAATGTCTGGGGAGCAGGATATTGTGCAGAATGACCATTCTTCCCATCCAAGGCAGGCAATTTGTCATCATAACAGAAAAGAAACAGCATTTTCCAGGACCAAACATAAGCATCCCTCAACCACAGCAAGAAATAACAAACTTAAAATTACCATTTAAGCTGGGGGTTTACATAAGGATATATTTGCATCATAGCTGCCCAGCACAATTTGTTTGCACTTAAATGTCTCTGAGGTTTCTGCTATCTGCTTGCTTCCTTTAGATGTCCCGGGAGGGTGCAACCTGGGCCCTGCTGTGTGGTTTTTTGTTATTGTTTTCTTGTAGATTTTCCCTGCTGATAGGCATCCTGCTTGTTCTGTGGTAATTCAGGACTCACAGTTGTCACTGCTTTCACAGTCTCTGTTTCCAGCATTTTGTGCTCAGCCTCCCAGCTCAGGTGCACTGAAATCCTAATCTTTATCTTGTGAGGCCCTTGCAAACAGCACAGGTTTTATTCCAGGAACCAGTTGTATCCTGTATGCCAGTTAATTTGCAGGAACTCTGTAAAGATTGGTCAAGTTCAAGCTCCTTATCTTTCTTTTTTGCCCGGGTTTGGGAATTGTCCTCTGAAAGACTTCTCATGGGGCTTCCCAGTGTGCAGCTGTGCCACCTGCTCATGGACTGTGCTGATGTTTCCCCAGGGATGCCATGAGGGTATGGTCCCATCTGGACTACAGAGACCCCAAATGAGCCTGGTTGGCGCCTGTGGCTCCTGCTCCGAGCTCTGCTGTGCTGTGACATGTTGCATGCCCTCCACACCCCATACTGCCCCAAGCCCACCCCTCTCAGCACCCCCATCTGCCGGTGGGGATGGATCTCGTGGCTGCTGTAGCCAAAGCATGGAATTTCACACCTTGTTTTCAAAATACCCCAAATCCAGATGTGCTGTATGTTTCCCGTTGAATGTGTGTGGGTTTCTTTTTTTTTTTGTAGGAATACAAAAGCAATGACCATCAACAAAACTAAATCGTTGATGTTTTTCATTCAGATGGGACTCTAATCCCTTCTAAGGGCACCCAAGAGCCATTAACAGTAATTTTAAATGAAATACACCCGTGCTGGGTCTAACTAATCAGTTCCTCAATTATACTGGCAGAAAGATGTATTCCAATTACCAAAGTACTTTCAAGTGAATTAAGACTCCTTTCTGTACCAGCTGTGGAGGTCACTCAATGTTCCCATGAATCCCTGCATGTTTACATTAAAAAAGCACACCATGATCTTTGGCAAAGGCACTTGCTCTAGGTTAGTTCAGCTTTTGAGCTTGCTGCCATAAATACAATAGAAAAGCAGCCAACCGTTGCAAAAGAAGCCAAGAATATCTTTCAATACTTTGTCTCCATATCAGTGATTAATCCAAATGACACAGGAAAAATTTTACAAATGTGAAATACAGTTTTAAAAGACAAAAGTGCAAATACCTTATTTACAATGTTTAATAAGTAGTGTTTGTGTTTAGAAAGACAGGTCGGTTTTGAAGGAATGGATCATGCCCAAATGATGAGAAAATGTTCCAAACTGGGACCTAAACTGACTTTGACACCTGCTGAGTTTATATCTATGCTACTTCCTTGGATCACTGAAGTTTCTCCTCTTTCAGCAGGAGGCTGCAGCTAGCCTGGCTCACAGTCTATACCAAGGTTATTCCATGCATCAATTTCTCCATAGTCGTCATTGAAGGCTTATCAATAATAAAGCCATAACATCCATTTTTCCAAACACATGAGAATTATGCCCTGTAAGGTGCCTTAATGCAACCAAGTAATGAAATGTGTCTTCACTCGTTCTGGTAAGAAACACAAATGTCTCATTCCTTGAGTTTTCAATTTGGTGTTAATGCTGTGTTGGTTTAACAGCAATTCAAGTCTTTTTACATTTAAATGCTCACTGAAATGTCAAAATATAGCAAGCCAGAATATTGGTTTCCCAGAAATCGAATAAAATCTTTGTTATTCCCTGAGGCCAAGTAAAATGAGACACTGGGAAATGAGTGATGAGATCTATTTTAGAGCTTAGTCTAGACCCCAAACTGGTGTGTGTTCACTTCTGCAGATCAAGGAATCTAAAGCCAAGAAGCCTTCATCGCCAAGGCAAAGGGCAGAAAACTCTAACAGAAAACACAACCATTTTATTTCAGATTTTTATCATAAAATCGGTGATGAACTATCATGTTTAGTGAGCTATCAAAATGTAGATATCCTCCATTTCCTCTTGTGCCTACTCAGTGTGCAGAGCTGGGCATCCGTGGCAGCTCCTACAATGGCTGCTTCCACGGTCCTCAGGTGGAGTGGAGGGGGATGGAGCCGCAGAGGCTGGTCCCAGACGGAGCTGGGCAGGGCAGGTGTCTGCGGTCATCTGCCCCTGCACTTCCCTTCTTCCCGAAAGCCTCCATGGTGCCGGGGGGCGTTGCAGGGAATGCGTGGTGACAGCTTTCACTGCAATTGTTACACACTGCCCCTCAGGTGTGGTTCTGTACACCTGGAGTAAGGGCACTAAGCTTCCGCCCAGCTCTAACCCCTCGCTGCGGCCCCTCTCCCTCTCAGGCTCTTCCAGCAGGACTAAAGCAGCCACAAGTGGCTTCGCCAGCTCCGCTGCATCCCTCGGTCCCAAGGGGAACCTTGTCTTCTCCCTGGCCCCATCCTGCCCGGGACTGTAGGGCCTCAGCAAGGTGCAAGACACGTTTGGGGCAGCACAGGCTGCAGGTGACTCATTCCTGAAAGCAGACTCCTCATGTCTGAAGCCCTCAAGCAGGGGGAGCTGCGAAATAGAAGCTTCACACAGGAGCAATTAGAAAACAACGAAAGGGAAAGAGTTTCTCCATCTGGTCCGTGTTGCTCGGCTTCTCAGCGGTCTCATTTTTCTTTCCGGCCGCGGTAGCGACGTTCTGTTTCTGGCTGTCTCTGCTGTGCCCCTCGCAGGGCTGCGGGCACAGTGCCCGAGCCGGGGAGGCTGGCAGGGCACCGCTGCGCAGCCCGGAGCCGCAGCGGCCCGAGCGTGCCCCGGGCAGGAGCAGCCGGCAGCCGTGGATGCGGGAGCAGCATCCGTCCTCTCCTCCCCGGGCTGCTGCAGTTCTCTGCGCTGTCCAAGCACAGGGAGCAGGGAAAGTTTATCATCTGACTGGTTTATCTTGCTTAAGAAACACAGCTTTTTAGTCAGTATCATAACAAAGCCTGATTGTCTCAGGAATATAAAAAAGTCTCCCGAGTTTCTGGCGAGTCCCTTCAGGGAAAAGGCAGGGCAGGCCACCCTGCAGCCCACTTTGCCTCGGGCACAGCTCCAACTCCTGCCCGAGGGCTGTAAACATGCAGGCAAGCAGTGCTGGGGAGGGCATGCGAGGGAACCTGCAGAGGCCACGGCACTCGCCTCGCTTCCCCCACGTGGCAGTGCTGTTGGAATGGAGCCCTGGAAGCCCCTTCCACGAGCCCTTCCACCTGCTGATTCTCAGAGGCAAAGCCCTCATCAACGAGATTTTGCCTTACCACGGTTGTGCTTCTTGTCAACTAACATCCAAAGCTGTCCTCATCTTTTCCTCAAAAGCCACGTCTTTGGAGACTTCCACATGACCAGGACGCCGAACGACAGACAACTGTCTGGTGTTCATATGCCCAGCGCTCAACGTTAGGAGCAATGTCCTCTGCGAAAAGCATCCTCGGGGTGAAAAGTTACTCTAAGATGCAGGTATGGATAGAAGCAGAACCAAAGTCTTCCTACTTGGAAAAAACAGAAGGCTGAGCCAGAGCTCAAATTTAAAAACAGTAAAAAACCAGTTTGTGTATAAAGGATTTTTATTTTGAAAAACATTTTTTCAAATTTTTGAAATACAGTGTAAAGTACAACATAGAATTATGTCAGCAAGTCAGCTTATGCATGTCATGCTAGATATTTACATGTAGATATATACAGAGTGCAGATAGTTATTGAAACCACACTACAAAATAAACAGAGAGTTCAATAAGATAATTTAGTAGGATTTTATTAAATATATATAGTTATTGATTGTATATACTTTCCTATTAAAATACCATATAGTATCTAAAGTAACCCCTATAAACTCTATTACCTCCAAAATTGTCATAAATATGATTGAAAATTGAAACTATCCATGTGCCCTGTTCAGCTGCTTTGCCCTTTGCTCCAACAAAAACTCTTGCAGAGATAATGGTGCTGTCTTAGTGCCAGAGCTTTGATGACAATTCCCAATGAAACACTTGCAGAAAGCTCAGATGAAAAATAGCCTTCAGCTGAGGCATCCAAGGGTTGAAGCACTATGCTCTATACTTAAAACAACGAGGATAATCCGATGCCTTATTAAATACTGCCACACACAGGACAATTTAAAAACCTGTATGATCCTAGTGACTGAATTAGTCGCTGTTTCGGTACCCAGCACCTTATTAAAACAAAACAAAGCAAACTCCCAAAGCCCATGCAAAGTCTTCACCAAAAGAAAAGCACCTCCCAGTGGGCACAGCCTGACTGACAGTCTGAGTTTAGCAGGAGCAGGAGCTGGAAGGGCTGCAGCAGCAGCAGCAGCAGCAGCTTCAGGACTCTCTGCTGAAAGAAGGGACAATGCCAAGCTGGATCATTATTTATCCCATTAATTATCCCATTAACAGAATATTCCATCTCCTTTCTGGGGGCTTCTGGCCAGCAAACCCTCACCATAAATTGCCAAAGGTCTGTCTTTTAACTTCTCTAGAGCTTTGAGAGCTTCCATCAGTGAAGAAGATCCACCCCAGTCCAGAGGATGTGCTCCCCAGCTGGGATTTCTCTTCTTGCTGCTCGATCCAAAATTGCACAAGTTTCTTTCTTAGAAAAAGAAGTATCAAGGACAATGTGCTTTTTAGTTTCATTATTTATTCTGATGCAATATTATTAAGTAGAAAATAGATCAGGGGAGAAAAGTTAACAACAAAAAAAATCTAATTACTGCCACACAGTGCTTTTTTTTTTGTGCTTTTATTGTAATTGTCATTCTGAACTGCAGAATTTTGCAACTTTTCCTCTCCTAACATGTCTTTCCTAAAGGCACATTACAATTCAATCAATTACAGGCAAAGAAGAGAGATTAGCACCAGAAAATATATAAAAGGAAAATAAGTTACTATTACTATCATAGAATAGCGCTGGTCGGCAAATCTGTGCATCTTTTTTTCCCAGAAATAATTGTACAATGAACATTATAGATTAATTAGGGACATAAGTGATAGCTATGGTTTAATTTAAGAGTTTTGTTACATATAACTCCTAATGCCAAAATATGGCAAGGACATTTTAATACTGAACTCATAGGAATTACACACAAAAAAATTAATCTTTATCATCATTAATAAAAAGTGTGAATGTAGAATATTAATATACTTTACATATTTATCATACAATATATCAGTCCTTCACACTATTAATTTGATTCATGCTGTGCTGCAACATGTATCGAAAGGTTTAACAAAGAAAAAACTTGGGTAACTATATGTAGTGGGTACAGACATTATTCCTACAAGACAAAGAGCAACCACAATGTATCATCTACCCTGACTTCTACAGTGATGTTTGGAACAAACCTGCTGCATCCTTTCAGGAAGGATAATAATTATTAAAAAAAAAGTTAAACCTTTGCTTGTAAGAGTGAATCTGACTTCCATAAGAATAGTAAATCAATTGTGTGAGCTAATTTATTTCAGATTGCCTAATTTTCTGGTAGGGTACTATCAAGATATTATATCTCCATGTAAATGTTATATGGATTTCTGATTCTCTGCTGTTATCAGAAAGGAATTTTGGTCAGGCCCGAGAGTATCATCATTAGAGACGCTTTGGTGCTGCCCTCTCCCCCATTTCAGTCTGTGCACCCCTAGTTACTTAACTTTGGGGTTCACTGTACAGCTTCTTGCAGAGACAAACTCCCTCTGGAAAGTCAGGGAAGAGCTGGGGCACCCACAGCCCAGCAGTGAGGTCATACAGAAAGTGCTACCACGTGCTGCAGAGGAGAGTGAAAGAAAAACCACAGAAGATTTCCAAAAATGAAAACCCCTGCTCCTGGAGAGTGACTGGTTAACTGTAAGAATGGGCATAACCTTTTTCAGATGGAAAGGTCATTTTAAAGCTAAACCACTTAAAAATTATTTATGGCTAGTTCAGGAGAACGATCTCAAAAAGCTGCAGAGTATTACAGAGGAAAATGCAGATTTCTTTTGTGAGCAGCACATGAATGGAATCCAGTTCCTTACGAAGTTGTCCTCTGCAATCCAAATTTGTGTCTAATGTGTGATGAATGTGTGGTAACAGATGACACACCGCTCCTCCACAGGGATTCCTCCAGGTCTTTCTACAACCTTTCCCTCAGCACTTATGGGCTCTGTTTGCTTCATCTGTAACTGAACTTTGCATTTTTACAAAATTTTTAATGAACTTGGCATCTCTGACTCCTCTAGCTTGCACTCAGATCAGCTGCTTTCAAAACACAATTTGGGAGAATTGTGAGACATATACCAGGGATGTGAAATTACCTAAGCTTAGGGGTTTTTTTCCCACTTTTAAATCAGGGTAGAACAAAGCATGTAAGAGCAAATGTTCTCTACATTTTCTATTTCACAATTCCTGAAGAATTTCACAATAGTCCCTAAGAGCTATGAGGAGTCATCAAAGTCATGTTCAATACAGGTTTGCCACTGACACCCTGCAATAGACAGAAGCCGGGATTTTTTCCCGATCACTGCATTTTTCTGCCTGTGTGAGACGTGCTGGGCCACCAGCCTCTGCTCAAAGCTCTGCTTCCCTTTCTGCTCCTTTTTGCCTCTGGCTGCACTTCTGGAAAAGTCACCAGAGGTAAGCCTGTTGACAGCCTACAGTTTTTCAATTGTGAAATACAGCAAAAAACACAACCAAAACCAAGCTTCTCAGGGCAATGGCAGTTTCAGGCATAGCTTACACTAAGAAAACTTGGCTTGCCTTAAAATGAAGAAAGCGTCAACCAGGTGAGGAAAGACCTTAACTTCCTTTCACATCTGCTCTGGGCAAATTAGATGAGCACACACTTAACCTGCCTTCACTGCCAGTGACGTCTGGAACAACCCTTCATCACAATGCACTGGGCACAGCCTGGACTTGAAATGAAGTGAAACATGGTTTGAGACTTCATGACACTGTTTAGGGTGAAGAAAGAACCCAGCTCACTCAGTCACTAGTTCAGGGGGGTCTGTCCTCAACTGCCTGTCATCAGTCTTGCTCAGACTCCCCCTGTGAAAAGCTAGACCATTTTGGAGGGATGTTCTTCAAGCCTCTCTCTTTCCCTGATCCCCATTTGATACTTGGTGAGGAAAAGGATCCTGCAGGCTTCTGCCATCAGCCTGAATTCCAGCAATTGCTCTGAAGAAATCATGCACTATATATAAGGAAAGAATATTCTGATGTGCTTCTTTATGTTGGCAATAAATCTTATTTTTCAATTTAAATACAAAAAAAAGGCTATGGAAAGAAAAAAAAAAAGCAGTTAAAAAATTACTCGTTTTCAGTCCTAGCAGAAGTTTTTCCTTAAACTTTCTGCAAGTAGTGTGTAACTTAGAAATCAACCGAATATTTGTATGTTGATTTCTGCTACTGAAGGAAGAACTAAGCCTTGTCAGGTCTATGAAACTAAGCCTAGATAGTTTTATGAAAGAGTGAATTCTTTTCGAAGCACTAATGTTGAAGAAATACTAATATGGAGGTTAAATATCTTGTGTTTCAATCAGGCATGGTAAATAGCCAGGCAAGCAGTTAATGTTTTCTCTCAAGCTGTACAAGAAAACTGCTCAGACTCAGAAAGCTGCTTATGGTTTCTGGGGTTTTCTTTGACTTTGTTTTTTTTTGTTTATGTGTTTTTTTTTCTCTCTTCAGTCCTACCAGGAGCAATCAATCCGTCTTTACACCACCTCTGAAAAGTAAGGATTTTTATTCTGTGCAAGAAGAGAAATCTTTGTCATGTATTTTAGCAGAAGTCACGAGAAATAATACTAAATAATTTTATTGCTACATGGAGCTTCTAGCATTAATAGCTTATAAAATTGGCTAGTTCACAGGTCATTTGTCTTATTTGCAATGGAGAAAGTTGGAAAAATAATCAGTTACAATTTATCTCAGGTTTCAAAACATACTGCTGTTTTTCACTGCTCACTTCACGTGACTACCCTTCAGTCCAGATCCAGCATCTCCTTGTTTTCTACAGGTGTTGTTCAGGGACACAGAGAGAGCATCTTCCAGATGAAAGGTGTCATTGAATACTATCATTGAATATTATCTATGCTGATAGAGAAAGAAGGAAATAAACCTAAGAAGTTTTTGAATGAAACATTCATTAAACACATCACATTTTGAATGAGCACTCACTGCTCAGGAAGCATATAAACTGATATTATCAGTTGTATAAATTCTATACCATAGTGTAATCTCAAGGACTAACAGAAGCTCAAACTTCCGATTTACAGAAAACTCATTTCTTATTTGAAATGATTAGGACTAATTTTAGAATCAAGTTTTCTAAGGGAGAATTCAGATCACAACAGAAGCAGTACTTACATTATGAAAAAGTCCACGATTTTCCATATTAAAAAACATAGAATGAAAGAAATGTCATAGAGCGCATTGCCTCTAAATGTCACACTTCTGTGAGCAACGTCCTCGGACCTGAAAGTCTGTAGCTAAATAGCAATTTTTTTTTATTTTATTTTATTGCTCTGGTGTTCCTTACCCATAAAAGAAGAACAGAACAACCTTTTGCAAACAATGGAAGTTGTTTAAACAGAGTACCGTCTTCAGTACAGGAGCTGTTAACTGTTTCATTACATTCTGTTCCAGTGGCAGGGAGCTCTGTGACCTGCAGCTGCAGCATCTGAAGGAAATCTACCACTCAGCTAAGGGGCTGATCCCATATCTGTGTCAGATAAAAATCATAGTGCTTATTATTTGTTACCATGGATACCATGAAGATATTGCTGTCCACTAAAGATTACTAGAGGAAGACAACATAATTCTCAGGAACTAGTCCTGTTTTGCCTTCATAAGTTGCCTTTAACCAGCCTGGTTCCACTGATGGATACACTGCAAAAAACCACATACACAACCATTAACACTGTTAAAAAATCCCATACATGTTTCATATATTTATTTACATGGTATTTATTCAAGAGCAATTGAAAAATCAGGGCAAAACCTGAGAGCTGAAAATAGAATTATGCCTGAATTTTGTGGATACAGTTCAATTCTTTATAGGTTCTTTTTTAACATATAAGTCAATGTAAAACATATCTTACCATTGGAAAATATTGCCCCCTGTGGGAAAGACAGCTCATGACTGTGCTCAGCCTTACAGGAATACATGGCTTTTGCTTGTCTGAAAGAAAAGAATATAGGCTGGCAATAAATGAGGTAACAAGGAAGAAAGGTATAAAGAAATTAAATTAAAACCTGGTAAGTATAGGAATAAGCAGTTGTACAAATGCAATATGATAATGACTGGTTACACAGCAGTTCAGAGCAGTAGATTTATAGTAGATAATAACTTCAAGCTTACTGGAGTTAACAAGCATGTTATCCCAGAAAAGACACTGACATCCTACTTAGATATTTAAACAGGAATATAATTTGGAACTTTAAAAATGTAGTTGTCATTCAAATAAGTAGTGAACTGAGCATACTGTTTGAATCACGTCATGGACTGCCTTGAGACAAATTCAAAAGTGATCATCAAGTCATTAAAGGTCTAAAAACTTGACCTGTGAGAAACTATTGTTGTTAGGTCTAACAGAAGAAAATAATACTTAGAAGGTAAACATGAGTCAAAAAGGAGTAATGATTCTGTCCCAGAAAAGCAGGACTTCTTGGCTTCTGGCACTATGACTCTGCAAAGTACTAAGTGAGGGTTTGAACATGAAGATGGAAATTGAGTTCTCTCTAGATTCTTGCACTTTATCTAATACCTTGACTTTAACTTATACACTCAGAACAATTTTTTATGAGCCATTAATTTTGCTAAATTTCATTAAACCTACACTACACTAAGTTGACTATTGTTGACTATTTCATCTTTGTATGATGTGAGGGGGAGTTCCCCATTCAGGTTTCCTTCTAGCCAGGATTTATCTCAATGACCTAATACGTGACCTGTGGTGAAGTTTAACATTTTTTGTACACTTTTTCAGTGTGTATAAGCAAGTGCCATGTAATCTATCATGTTTTTCTCCCAGAATAGAGAGAGAACAGAGTCGTATGTTAAATTAACAGTGCCACAACACAAGCATTAGCATCAGTCATTTGAATCTTTTAAAAGGAATGAGAGTGGATGGACATATTCTGAGGTTTGCATTTGAGAACTTCCAGAGATGATGCCTCCCTCTGAAGAAAAACCTTTTCTATTGCTTCTCTGAAGCTGATTTATGACTGGACTAAATGGCATGTTTGGCCTTCATCTTAAGTGAGCAAATGATTCCTCAAGGGTTACATTCTCAAGGTGAGATTTTCAGAGGAGACCAGGAATTTTGAGTTGCACCCATGATATCCAAGGGCAGCTTATTTTCAGGATGCTGGAAACATTTCTAATTTTTAGTACTGTCATTCTGGATATATCCCCACTAATTAGAGCAAAATGAGCACTGGATTCCTGTTTGTCCACTTGGATTAAATGTTAGCTTGTTCTCTGGCTGCTGTAGACTGCTCTGAGTAGCATTTTTCCAAAACAGCTCCTTGGTGCCTCCTGTTATGAAGAACTTGCCATCTACAGTTGACAAGACTGTTGTGAAGATGCATTACTCCACAGAATCTGTACAAATAGTGCCTGTTGTGATGGGCTGACCCTGGCATGACCCCTTGTTATGCAAACCCAATATACCTGTGTGGCATAATCATGGATTTTACCGATATAAAACAGCAGAGTAACTTTTAAGAATTATTACACTTGCCATGAACACAAGGTAGTAGGTAATGGATTTATTAAAGCACGGGGATGATTTCAAACCTGAATAACTCGACTGTCAAGCCCATGTTAAGAATGGGACACCTGAGTAATAATGTGACAAAAGATATTTAAAGCAATATTGAAATGTGAGGCAGGATTTTTAAAGTTATTCTTGAAAAATGATGTTGTTTTTATTGCCCTTAGAAAAAGTTAAGAAAATTAATGCAACTTTCTCCTACATTCTCTCAAATCTATTCACCTATTCTCTTTTCAACTTCCAATTTTACCTGATCCAAGAATGTTTACCTTAAAAGTAAAGAAAGGTAAGAAAACATGGATTCTGTCTTAGAATTATAGGATCAGAATTGTTAAGGTTGAAAAAGACCTCTTCTGGAAAGTGAGAGGTTCTCAGAATTTGACATTTAGACAGATACAGAAACACAGGAAGTCAGCTTCTCAAGAGCTAATGAGTTACAGGATTCCTCCCACTGTCTTGCTCCTGAGGCAGAGTAATTACACCCCAATGTTATCTACAGACCATCTGTGATGGTATAATGAGGGACAGATTTAAGAAAATTTAGTCATAATTCTGGAGCAATTTTCAAGCACCTGGTTATTGCCTTCACACTTGATTTGATTATTTAAACTCTCATATTTGTTATTACTCACCTCAACCCTATCCAGCTGGATGCACTGACCATGAAATGATCTTGCAGGTTATTCTTGGGCATTTTGTTTGTGATTACAAAAATGGACATTCTTATCACAGTGCTAATGCTGTCCTCCCTACAAACAAGGCTGTTAAAAAGCGTGTGATAACATCACGCTTTAGTTCTCTAAAGATGATGCTTATAATCTGAGAGGAGTGTGATTCATGTTGTTTAGGGCAGAGAAAAGAACCTCACCAACTTCAGAACAGGATACCCACATTTCCTAGAAGTTTCTCCTTTCCATGACTTTACTGGATAGATTCCAGATGAGAAAAATGCATTTTCCATTTCCTTACTTCCTATTATGGTTGTTTCGAGCCCATAATGATAAATATACTAGCAGTCAAAGGCTCAGTAATCATCAGATCGTGAATTCTTTTGTTTGACTACATGCAGTCAACAATACCTGAGGCTCTAATAATAATAGTAATAATAACTATTTTGAAAGGTATAAACAAGCCTTCAAACTGTGCTCCTGCCCTAGTGAGTTTTCAGTCTAGCAAGACGAAGCCAGATGCCTGAAGAGGAATGAATGAGGGAAAACATATAAATCTCTCTCAGATGACTCATCACTTAATATTATCCTACAGGAAGAAGAAAGGTTTACAGAGCCCTGGAGATGACAGACCCCAAACCAAGTTTGAGTAGAAAACACTGATCTGGTCTGGGCAAGGCATTCCAGGTGTTTTAGGGAATGCAAAGTATGGCATGAAAAGAAATATCCTTTTCCAGTCATTCTTCTGTTTTTAATCATGTGGCTGGGAGAGAAGCATGGGTGTAGAGGGCTTCAGAATGTCAGTCTACTCCTACTGAAGTCCCAGCCTGACACCTACAGACCCTGATGAAAGATAAGAGTCGCTTGCTGTCACCTATTCTTTCCCATTTTTCTATGTATGCTTTTCTAATGAAAATTCCTCTTCTTCTAATGCAGTTTATCACTTCAGAAGACTTGACTTTCTGTGTACCTCTAAATCAAAGTCAAGAAAATGTAGAGTCAGGGATTATGTGCTGGTGCATTTCTGTACAGAAGCTGCAAAGAAGAGACCTCAGGCATAAGGCTGTTATCTAACTGTAATATTTAAAATAGTAAGAAAACTCCTTCACCTCTTTCAAGTGCATACTAGATTAGCAATGGAGATTGGTCTCAGCGTAGCTTAATACCACAGTGAGGGAGTTGAATAATAAACTTCAAGTCAGGAAATAGGAAGACTGAGAAATCAAAGTAACTCTGTAATCAGAAAAGAGAGGACACGTTGGACAGGGAATAACATGTTGGTCTTCCCTGTCCAATTCTAACACATGTACAGCAGTCTCCTATGGTCTTTCTGACTAAAAAAACCCAATCTGTATTGCTATAGGACCAAGTACTCATGTATACAAGAAAACAGGTCAAATAATGTCCCAGCATTAAAAGAGGACACACACACTCATAACAGACCTTTTGCTTTACACAAAGTCAGAAAGCAGGGTTGCAAAGACTGCTCGGAAGAAGGAATTAAGTAGGACCAGACCACAGTGGTAGTAAAGTATCACGTGCAAAACTATCTGCTGGAATACAGAAAACAATGTGAGACTGCAAACTTCTTTTGATCGGCCTACTGCACAGAAGACCACAATAGGCAACAGATGCAGCTCCAAGCAGGGATGAAGTTACTTACATTCTATAATGCATAGGTAAGCAGTAGCTTAAAATTTATCTTAGCAGGATAAATTACCCCTGCAGAGAACCCAACACGGTCTTGACTTGAGTATTTCTAGTACCAAACAGGCAGCTTAAAAACAGTTTTTTGGTCTTAGACTCAGTCCTGCATATATTAATTGGACAGCAGAGTTATGAACACAGGGGACCTTTCTACTGCATGGATCAAGATGTAATTACCATGATTTCCACATACTTCAGAGCCAAAAAAGAGAAAAAAAAAAAAGACTACCCTAAGGTTTAAAATCAGCCTTCATGTTCATAATGTGTAGCTAAATAAAAGCTGGCTCTGAATTGCAAAATTACAGTCAGACTTAAGCAGCACTATAAGAACAGCTGAGCTACTTCTGATTTCTTCCTCATTTTGCCTGCGAACCTCTCATTTTCCATTCTCCTTGCTACTGTTGCTCTTCTGCTTTCTTATGAAGGCTGAAGTAGAGGAGCTATTCAGTCTTCCAGTGTTTTCAGCTTTGTTATCCGCTCTCCAAATCCATTATCAAACTGCTACTTTTTCCTTTGTCAGATTTTTGCTTCCTGCATGCTTTTTATATACAGATACAGGTGGCACAGGCTCTGAAGGAACAATGGGAGGGTTTGAAAGAAGGAAGTAATACAAAATAAGAGAAGGAACAGTGTTGGAGATGAAATCATGCAGGACTGGTGAAGCAGTCATTGCTTTCAGCTTAAGGCATCAGCTTAAGAACATTCCAGTCCTTTCATTTATACTTTTCTTCCTTAAATTATTGCCCTGCTCTTTTCACACCCCTTTGCTCCCCTGCCCCTCTGTTTTTTGGTCATCTTACAGTTCATGTACTACACTAAACAAGAACAGCCTTGACTCCTGAAAGCTGCTTCCCTTACAGAATCAGTGGGCATTGCAGGTGAGCTTTTTCTTCCCCTCCCTTGCTAGATCTGCCAGACTGGACAGCCACAATCTGTGGCCACACACGTCAGCATCTTGACATCTTCCTTTACATCTGTGCTACTTTAGGTTACTACTTCTGGTTTCATGGACTGACATCTTTCTTTCATTACCCAACAGTTCTGGTAAGTTGTGGGTGTATCAGTGAGTAAAGTGGTGCCAAAAACCCCTGTGTTCTGTCTCAAAGGATTTGAAAAGCTGGGATAGTGAAAAGAGAGAGACAAGTTTTCCCACCTCTATTTATTTGATTATCTGGTTTAGTCTATTAATTATAAGGGGGTAGCTATATATAGAAGATACTGCTTCCTAGACAAACATCAGAACATTCTAAATTCATTTAATATAAAAATGAAGCAAATCCAAATAAATGCAAACAATTGCAAAGAAAATATCAATACTTCTTGCTGCACACTATCAAGAAGAAAGGTCAACCGTTTCTCCAGACAGATACTGAGGCATGGAAGGTGTGATGGTAAAGACATAAATCCTGATCAAGTTAATCTTGAACTTTCTAAAGCAGATGTTATTCAAGACCTGCCTGTATGAGCAAATTACCATAAGCCCCCATGTTTGCTACTCCGCTGAAAGCATTCCATACAAACAGCTGAATGGAGTAAGTACAGCACCCTCATCCTAATTTAAATACTGTTAATTTACTCACCTAGCTGTGTCCCTAAGCAGACAGCTGACCTGAGCACCTCTCACTGCTACTCCCTCAGGTGAGAGAATAACCAGACTGGATGTTATTCTCTATTAAATTTAGAATTCTTTTGAAGAAAGGATAAGCGTAATAAACCAAAAAAATTTCACGTGCCACATGATGCTGTCCAAAAGACACAGAACAAAGCTCCAACACTTCTATTTCCATCTTAGAAGGCAGCAAAACAGAAAGGATTTTACAGGATGTTAAGTGGTACGTAGCACTTACCGTCCTGATGAAACTTGTTTAAGTGAACCAGCACTTTCGAACAACTGCGCTCTTGCCGCCACTCTGAAAATAAATTCACCACCTTGCTTTACACACACCAGTTTCATTTTTAACCATCTAAAGACATGGATATATTTGATATATTTTTTAAAATTATTCACTTACATCCCTATTCAGTAGAGTTTTTAAGGGCATAACCTAACTGGGGCCACTGACTTCCACATGCTCTAATCACCAGTGGAAACTTCAACACCTTGTGTTTAAAACTATATTCATGGATGGGTAATAAATATATTGGAAATGCTTTTACTGACAGTCTGTCATTACTGTGCTGGAACTCTCAGCTGTGCTGGATTCTCTGTTTCAGTAAGGCATAGGAGTCTGAAATGACTACAGTGATCCCTTCCAATTTAAAAAGTGGAAAGGCTGAATGATATCCTGCAATTTTTGAAGAACTTCTTGGTGCTGTGCAGATCTGGAAATCACTTGTTCATGGGGACAGAGATATTCTGGGTCAAAGTAACATCAGGAAAGATCTTCTTACTTTTAAGTCTTCTGAAAGCATTGAGAAACATTATTAACCCAAATCTCAACAGACTAAATTACATCCTCTATTGCTTAGAACTATCTTGCTGTCAGCATTAAAGAAATAAAAACAAAACACAGCCAAAACCCAGCTGTTAGAAATCAACTATTTAACGTGCAGCAATTGAAGAAATTTCAGGGCAGAAGGTTGATTTTGTTTTCTTTTTTCTTCCTCCAATTTTGGACTTAAACAAAATCTGACGATCTTTTTAATATAACAGCATGGACAGTAAGTAGCATTTCTCCTCCTTGAAACATTAAATTCCAGAAGAACCAGAGATAATAATACTAACCACTTTTCAAAGATACATTTCTAGCTTATGCCTAGTCTAATAAAGTCAATGGTAGTGTTTCAACTGACTTAAACAGACATTGTGTCAACTCCCTTGTTTATCTTTTTAACAAAACCAAATAAATAATTAACAAATACAGAAATATTAAAATCAAGTATTCATGGATGCTTCTTCAACTACTTATGTATCTCTCTATAATCACTTTATAATAGACAATACTGTAACAACACAAATCTCCAAAGGGCCTTAATGACTTACACAGATCCTGGTCTTTGATAGCCATTACTTGATGCAGTATCTAATCTTAATCTCCTGCACATTTTGGGAGGCAAATCAGGATTTGGTGGAGCCTTTAGCGTATCTTTGGTATCTGTTGAAGATAAGCTCTGCACAGATCCACTGCAGCTTTTGTTACCTAAAGAAAGCAACCAAATTATAGGGAAGCTAATTTGAAGTTGTTTCACAACATGTGTAACATGCAAAGCAAAGGTTTTACTGTTGTTGTTGGTTTTTTTTTTCTTTTTTTTTAGGAGTCAAAACAGGTAGAGAAACTATTTACTAAGAGTGAGAAGAAACAGCCTTTCAGACAAAAAGCCAGGAGAAAAGAAACAACAGCAAGAATGAAGAAATGATGTTAAAACTGAGAAGGCTAAAAAATTACATTGCAATTAAATGGCTAGATAGTACAATCACTAAAATGTGACAATAAAAACATTTATAAAGTAGTATTCTGCTTGAAACTGAAAAAAGTTCACATAGGAAGGGTTCTCAGGAAGTCAACTGATCAAAGCAGCATCCACTATGGAATCAGACAACACTCATTTGTGAGAATTAACATTTCAGTATCCCCAGAATCTTCATGTACTTTAAAAAATACACTAAGGAATAAATGACCATGATCTGTCGTAAACTGCACACAAAAGAAGCACTTTTAATGAATATAAGACATGTCCATGTGTGCCCTTTCAGGTCCTATCATAAATTATAATTTATAGATGAATCATAGAAGGATAGAGAGCGATCTACGTTCTGAGAAACATATCTTTTAAGCTGTGTGAACTGTGCTGGTAATAAGCGATGGAAATATGTCAGATGCAGTTTGCAAACTGAAATAACATACCACAAAAATTAAAAAATAAACAAAACCGACTAATGAGTATCATTAGCTTTCAGACCCAGCTCTTGTTTTCTGATACATCAGTTCTCACTGATGTATTAGAAGACCTTGGAAATTACCTTCAGCTGATGGAATTGATCTAAGGGAAGATGCTGAAGACCTTTTCAGCCCAGACAGACTGTAGGAACTCTTTTTGGTCAGGTCTGTTGGTGGAGAGGCATTCTCTGGTCCAGTGACAGAAGCTACACTTTGGCAGTCTGACTCCACATCTGTTTTGGTTGCATCCTCCTTTGAAGAGGATTCTGGACTTGTAGTCCACAGGCCTGAACTCTTCTGGCCATTAGAAGAAGGGGGAGAGGCAATCCATGGAATTCCTCCTGATTTCTCCCTTGGCTGCGAGGGCGTGCATTTGGTGGTGCTGTTCTGCTCAGAGGAGTGAGAAGAGAGAGACTCAATGCTGCCCATGGGAGTGCTGTCTGGGCTACTGCTGTACGAGTCACCTGGGGAGGAGGCAGGGCAAGGGAGAGAGAGTGAAAAAGATAATTTACATTTTCTAATCACGTGCATTTCTCTCATGCAACCTTTAGCCTTTTGTACTTGTTATCAAATTCATTAATCTGTCATTTCCTTCAGAAAGAACACAACTTATTTATCTACAACTTGAAGACTCATCTTGCCTCTTTACAGAGCGTTAGTCCCTTGAAAGTTGCAAGATAGGCTGATGCATTTTTTGCCAGATGCAATAATTTTCTATCATTGCCTTCTATTTGAAACCTGTATTTCTTTTCTCATACAGATTTCCTTTATTTCCTGCAATATAGTTGTGTCCGTGCTTCATTTAAATGATGACTTAAAACCATCTAGTCTTTCAGAAATTGCGATTGCCAGAAATCTGTCTCCAGCCACACCTAGAGATACTTGGCAAGAAGAGTACCTCTGCTTCTGCCTCAGCCTTTCAGGGCACAAGCGAGACACTAACTGGAACTTGTTTACCAAGTGCTGAGCTTCAGCTAATAAGCAAAACACAGGTGGAGAGTTCTTGGATCAGATCCAGTGGCAAACAAACCACCACTGAATGTAGAATCAAAGAAGTCATACAATCATTTAGGTTGGAAAAGACCTCCAAGATCATCGAATCCAACCTTTGGCCAAACAGCACTGTGTCAACTAAACCATAGCACTGAGTGCCAGTCATTTCCTGAACACTTCCAGAGATGGTGACTCCACCACATTCCTCAGCATTCTCTTCCCAATGTTTGACAAGCCTTTCAGTGAAGAAATTCTTCCTGATGTCCAGCTTGAACCTCCCCTGACACAGCCTGAAGAAGCTTGAGCTTGCATACACTCTGTAAAATACTTGCACAGAAATGTCCCTTTTTAATGCTGCTACTCATTCACTGCAGTTACACAGTGAAAAACACCAGAAACTCGCCAGGTCTGTCCTCTGGTGAGTGTAACTGACTGTTCCTTTGTAACTTCTTACTCGGGATCCCGTGCCATTCACACTGGCAATCCATGTGCAGCTACTGCTGTTCAGTATTTAAACTCCCACTGGCAGGAAGCAAGTAACATAGACCTACGGAAAATGCAGCACCTCTGTGAGAATATACTGAGGATACATTTCCTAATGTTACAGACTTCAGAATTGCTACAGATCCTCAAGAACAGATGAACCTTAACTGTGGATTAACCTACTGAACCAGTCTCATGCAAATCTTCTTGAGGAACTAAGGGACATAGAAGTTCTTTAAGAAGTCTGTTGCAATAGTGGAATTGTTAACTTAAGCTTTTATAAAGTTTCAACACTCCTTACTGGTACAGCCAGTAAGTAAACAAGTGGTGGCCCATTAGATGAAAATGAATGAAGTGAAACTTCTTAATTACAGCTACATAAAAATGAGTAAGCATTCTAAGCAGCAATTAATTACAGACATAACTCCCTGCTATTAAACAGCAAGCTATATGATAAGTGTATTCCTTCTCCCAGGAATATCAGAGTTTGTTTCTATTCCAGAAAACCTAACAAAGTTTCAGTGGTTTTGGCAACCTAGGCAGTGGCTGACTTTGAACCAGTGACCACAGTTTCATGCATGTGAAAAGCGCCAAGTGATGGCTTTGATCTCCTATCCTTGACTAAATTACACTTTTGACAGGAGGAAAGACTGGATTTAGAGTTTCCTAACCTTACTAATCATTTTGCAAGCAAATGAGATGAACTTCATATAACGAACTTTTGAGTTTCAAAGTAGACTAAATTTAGATTAGAATATAAAGTCTACTTTAAATGGTGTTGAACACTGTATACAATGCAAGACTTGCTTAAAACGAAACATCCCTCCTCATCTGAGAGGAGTGAGGAATGCAGTCAGTCAACAACAGCTGTGCAGCTGTGACTCACAGAGGTTAAAAAGCTGATGCTTATGCTCATTGGAATATAGCATCTGTATGATGTTATTCAGCCAAAGTTAAAAGATGACATAAAAAGGAAGATTAACTGCTATGCAGTGACAAACTTACTGTCGGGATCAGCAAGGCATGGGGTGTATCTTCCCTTGGGTTTACGCGAACCTGTGGAGAGACAAATTGCTCTCGTTCTTCTGGAACTCGACCGGGACTGAGGCTGGGGAAGAGGAATATTGGGGTCTGGCGCAGTGTGAAATATCTGCATGATTAAAAAAAGGCAGTAAATTACATTAAACAATAGAGGTACTCTTACACTTCTATTATTAATCTATTTGTTTTCCTCACCACTGTGCCTGAAATTAACACTGTAATAGTCTCATACATTACAAAAGAGTAAATTCACAGAATGTAAGCTTTGCTCTGGTCTCATTTTATAACTCAGGAACCACAATACTGACCTGTACTTAATATCTATATTAATTGTGTATTTGTTGAAACAGATTTATTTTCTAGCCCTTGTTAAGAAGGGCTTAACAGTTGAGACTGTAAAACAAAATAGGTGCTTACTAATGGCTCTTCTCCAAGAGAACCAACTAAAGATTCAGAGCAATGCCTTCGAAGTGTGGCAGATTATGCCTTGGATCTGTACTTTGCACAGCCTTGAAAGACTTGCTAGGAATACAGATCCATAGCATGGAATGGAAATAAAGTATTATTTCTATCAATGACCTTCTACAAATGTTGGACTCTTATTCTTAAGAACTTAATGGTGGTAATGAAAATGAGATCTTAGTTCCACTTCATAACAAAACAGACAATTTCTTTTTACCTTTTCATAATGCTCTATTAGAATTTCCACGACGATATTCTGAAACTTAATGTTCATCATAGCAGCCACAGTTTCTTCTTGGGCTCTCATCAGAGTTGGTCCAAAGATAACACCAAGGTTGGATACAGTCATTAGGTTTTGCTGACTGTGCAATGATACCCTTTAAATGAGCACAAACAAAATGCACTTAAATTGTTATGCTAAACTACAATTTCAACAGGCAAAAACCTGTCAAGATGACTTCTCTAACAAGATCCCAAGTTCATTATTCCCTTTCTAAATACATTTTTAAAACTTTCATTTTCAGTAGAGTAAAAATACAATGTAGTGCAGCTACTATATTTCCATTAATGCACCTATCCTGTAATAACATAATGGATAATTAGCACATCTACCCAGAGTAAGTATGTCAGTTTCTGACATACCTGACAGGGAAAGGCAACTGTGTTTGGAGTTCTACACAGAGAGATCCAGACCACCTAAAGTTTAGAAGTCTTAGGGCAGGCACTTAGCTCTCTCCAGTGATTATACAGGAACTTACATACTTTATATTGGATTCTTTGAAAATGCTACGTGATAACAAGCTCAACCATATAGCTTAGTTTTCATGTAAAGGAATGAAACTTGGTTACTGACAACACTTAATATGCAATAGGATCTTTTTATTAATATGATGAAAACACAGGATCAATGGATTCAGTGAAATAATTGTTTCTGTGTGATAGATAACATTAGATGATCATAATGACACCTGTCTTTAAAATATATTAACCTTTTACTTCTGTAGGTTCTGTTATCACTCACTTTACCTTTTCTGGACTTTTTTCTTTTTAATGTAGAATGCAAAAACTTAGTTTTTCCAATAATTTATCAGATAGTAAAATGAAAACCATCAAGCAGTAATCCTCAATGCCCTTTTTTTCTCCTTACAAGTAAGATCTGCCAAATAAAACCGTATCATCATAAATCCCTTTAAATAACTGCCAGTGATTCCCCAGTCACAGCTGTCCTATCGCCACATGTCTGAGGAATATTATGCCAAGTCAAGATTTTATAATCACCTTAATGCTTAATTTTATTGAATCTGCTACCAAAGGGAACTTATTAGTGAGGCACTGGTTCACATTTTCCTCTTCCTTCTCACTGCTATCTGCTGCCATTATCAAGCTGAGCATTTTTAGCCATTTCCTACACAATTAAAATAACTCTTGTACCTTTTAAAATTAAGAAACAGTAGAACCTATAAAATGTTCCCCTCATATTTGGGACAGGAACATTTTAGCACTCCATTTACACCAAGAAGCAGGAGAAATATGGGAAAGGGTTTTGTATGGGAGGCAGCATGATTACAAACTGCAGGAAAACAAATGCCTATGTTCTTACATGTCTCCTATGTTGCTTCACTAAGTTATCTCAAAACTTTCCAAAATGTTACCTCAGACAGACACACTGGCAAAGATCATCATTTGGAAGCCACATCATGAAAATGACTCCTTTGTAAAAGCACATTTTTAGCTTAATCTTACTTTCTCTGAAAGAGATCTTATGTTTATTTTAGATGACTAAGGGTCTTTTGGGAAGTCCACTACTTTTTAAAATGAAACTGAAATGCTGAATAACTCAGCTCTAGATATGCTAGAAAAAAATTTTAAAAACCCCTTTGCAATGTAACTCTGCTTTGTGCTGCACAGTAACTGTGGAGGTCTGTTACACAAACATTATAGTCTTATAGCATGAGAGAGAAGGGAGTGTTTGTCTGGTGTTTGGGTTTCCTTGGTTACAAATTTGGTAGCTTGGTTCATAAAAGAAATGGTGAATTTAGTAACATTGCAACCAGACAGGGCTTTCTACAAAGAATTTCAAAGGCTCAATTTCTTGCAAAAGAGAAAGAACCCAGGGCTGTAAATGGATCATTTTGATAGCCACTTTCCCCTGACCTAGTCCTGCTGTTGCTGCGCTACTGCACAGACACAGACTGAGGTAATCATGCATTTCAGGTAGCTATAGGGCATTCACTGAGGTGCCATTTTGGTCAAAATCTCTTTCTTTGATGTATCCCCAGCAAATTTTTGACACTGTCAGACTGCAGACTCCCAACTATCTACCACAGAAAAGTATTGTGTTATTAAATCATTCTAAAGAATGATTCATTCTTTAGAGAAGACAGGTAATTTGACTAGGTAAGTTTAAAAACAAAAAATGAGTTACCCATGTGAAAGTAAGACCAAACTTCCCATGTTTGCCATAGCTGCTGACTATGTATCCATGCAGAAGCGGCTCTTTCCAGGGTGCTTTTCAGGATTTGCTAGTTTTGTTTGTTTGTTTCTAGTATGACCTACATCCCACATCATCTAGATCCTATTTAAATTTGCACAGTAACACAAAAGTCAAGGTGGGCAGAGACGTAAAGATCTTATGACTCAAACCAAGAAAAAATAATAATATTCTTATTTTATAGCCCAGAGCTAAAGGTATAGTATTTTCACTGATGCAAAAGCATACATAGAGGAACTGAACAGCTAAAAGAAATATAGGGAAGGATGTGAAGTTTGAAATTGGATTTTCTTCAAAAGAATGAAGAAAACAGGAGGTTGGATTTTTTTTTTAAACTTTCCCATTTTCATAAAATTAGACACTTTACCCACCATTTGTTCCTTGAAAAACCTCACAGAGTGGTAGGAAATATGAGGAAGGAAGATAACTAATATACTCAAGAGACTAACTTTGAATTCAGTCTCACTAGAATTGCTAGCATAAACAACAGCTGGCAAATTATATGAGAAATTAGAAGTGGTGAATTAAATGTTGGAAAGAAAAGTATGGAAGCCATTCAGTTTAAAATTAAGATTACATTTATATGAAATGAGAATCACAACAAAGATGAGATAGGCAAGAGTAAAAGAGAACAATTAAAGAAGGGAATATTACAGGTATGCTTTTCTTTGGAGTTGCATCTGAGATCACACCGAGAAAAAAGAGGCCAGGAAAAGAGACCAAGAAAGTAAAGCTCGCCCAACATTAATTCTGCCTACAATAAGTCAGTTCCTATGCATACAACTCTCTAATTCTGGGGCTTCCAGGCCAGCAGCTATTACAAATTGTTAATCCTTCATTAAATCTTTTCACTTTATTGAGGGTTATAAAGGAGTAGATATTGGGGTTTTTTTGCTAATCAAACAACTCTCTGAGTAGAGAAACTTATGGAACGTTTTTCCATCTGGTCCTCTACATCAGCCCAAGTACAATGAGAGGCAAGGTCTGCCTTATCAGGTTTTGCAGTGAAAGCACTGAGCTAAAAATAATTTTTTAGGGCTAAATGATTTCCTGCAAAGAAATTTTCAACGTTCTGATTTCTGTAACAGGAGCAAAACTGCATTAGGCTCCACTGCAGACAGCTTACCGCAGGCTGTGGCTCAAGCTGAGATCAAAAAAACAAAACAGCTGGGACATAGTGAATTGAAATGAAAACAATATGGACTCCTCTCGTGTCTTCTACATATTTTAGTCATCTGAGCCTTATCTGATCAACTACTATTCACATTCCCAGATGACTGATAAATGTACTAAAAAGCATACAGCATCCTAAATCAGAAAGAATAATACGTACTAAAAAGTATTCAGCAAATACCAATGCAAACTAACCAAAGCTGTACAGAAACTTATACAAATAACATCTGATGCAGAAACAGGATAAAGTAAAATGTAATAATGATATGTAATCACATCTAGTGATACAGAGAGACATAAGAGAATAAAAAATTGTCTTTTTTATCTCACAGCACATACCAAGTGTAATTCTGTGAAGACAAAAGGTCATCAGTTAAAAGAAATGCAAAATCTTTTCCATCTGATAACTAAAAATCAAGGGAATATTAGGGGAGATTCAAAAGAGGGACATCTATATAGATATCACAAATATAAATAATAATACTTCAAATTAGTGCTTTCAAATGATACTACACTTTGGAGTTGTTAGAGAGAAAAGTAAGATCAAACATGAAGGACAAGTATTATCATATAATCTATCTCATTCCTGAAACAGTGTGGGACTTCAAGATGGATCCAGATCAGTGTTTTCCATCAAACCTGGCATAGTTTTATGTGTTTCTTAAATTTAATTGGTTACAAGTCCTGTAGTAAGAATATGAATGAAAACATTGACTAGCTTTATTTTATAAACATAGTTGGCCATCTTGGTGACACTTTATGATGTTCTTCTTCTGTTTCTACAGAGAGTATTATTCCAGTTAAGTTGAGAACAGCATTTTAGAAATTAAATATAATTTCAAGAGGCATTGCTTCAACACAGAGAATGGATTAAGCAACACTGACAAATTTAAAGCAGAAACGAAAATATCTTAAAATAATACCGAAGAAAAAAATAAAAAATAATTACTTGACCAAGTGCTTAATAAGGATGTCCAGCATCTCTCTGTTCTTCTCTGGTAACTTGTGCACAAGCGCATGCACTGCCTCAACTCTGTAGTTTTGATCATCTGACTCTATTAAACAGAAAACAAATTGTGGATAAATCAGAACATGTGCTAAGAAGTGACTACAAATGGCATCAATGCCTGTATGCTAACACAAACATGCATTAAGAGCAGCCAAACACAATTAGCTTTAAAATGATGAGGACAATTTGATTATAGTTATTACATTCTGAGATCTGTATTTCAAGTAACTCGCCTAAAGCAATTACCACCAATACTGGAACCAACAAAATTAATGGCAATATTGACCTGATGTGCCACTTCAGTGAAATCTATGATTTAATCTAAGAAATCCAGATAAAAATATCTGAAATTATCTAGTGTCTTTTATTCTTATCAAGACTAGAGAAAATGGGTAAATGTCTTCAAATTCTAAACTGAAGTAATTAGAAAAACAGTATCTTCTATCCCTGTATCTAATTACTCCATTTGCGGAAAGGAGATAATTTTTGCCCCTTATCATTTCTCCAGGCAAGCTGGGAAAATAAAGACCCCTAGATGAGAGGGATGAGCGTTATAAAAGAATTATCAGTCTATATAAAACAAACAAACAAACAAACAAACATCTAAATGAAGGCTTAAAACTTCATGCAGAAGGCAGTCACACAGAACCACTAAGAAGATCAGAACAAACCACTGAACAGCTTCATCTAGTGTGAATTCTCTGTTTTGAGGGCTGGATCACTGCATAATAGAGCAAGGAGAAAAGTAAAGATAGTGACTGAGGAGATTAGAGGTTTGAAACAGTATTACTTTCATGAAAGTGTATTTATCATTTTACTTTTTACTTACTAACAGCAACAATGAAATCTTTGTGCAGCTTGAAAGTCATCAGTGGTTCTGAAAGACACCTGGTTTTAAAAAAAATGAAGTGAAAGGATATTTAAAAGAGATAAAAAATCTTTTTAAGTTTTATGAGTGTGATTATGATAGCCCTCAACATTTACACAATGTCCTACTGGTCCTAGAAACTCCAATTCAGTGATGACTGATTACAAGTAGTATACAACTCAGTCATGTGCATAGCCTGAACGAGCTGAATCTGGTGTCACCATGTAAGTTAATAAGGGAAATGTTACTTCAGCACAGAGGCTCAATGTTTCCTGTCTTCCATGTTGTGGAGGAGGAATAAATACAGCTGCAGACATGATATACTGGGCTGCAGAAGACATTTTTTGCCCAAGAAAGGCAAAGCCATGACGAAATCTGGGACTGAAATTCTGATCTGAGAGATCTTAAGAGAGTGATCCTCTGAAAGGCAGACTGAGAGGCCTTACAGACACAAATACACAGTTACTGCTTGCCAGCTCATGGCCTAATTTCACAGACACAGTAGCTACAATGATTTGTGCTTCTGAAAATGCATTATAAATTTTTTCAACCAAAGCCAGTCTTCTCAATGAAATGTACATGAGTATTCCACTATAAATCCTGCACATACTTTTCAGAGATAATAGGGATTTCTGATGCTGCCTTTTGTTAGGTGATGGGTTCAGGAAATTAAGATTTTTAGAAGGCATAGAACACTCACCATCTGGGTTGGATACTTTTTATTATGTTTCTTTTGAACATTATATATTGAGATACGAAAGCCTTATTTCAGAAGTACCACTATTTTTGAATATTCTGACTTTTATCAGCAAAAGTGATGGGAGGAATATTTTATTTGTGAGAATATCAAGAGCATAAGATAAAACCCTATGCTTTTGCTGGGCTTTTTATTCAACCATAATGTCATGGAACTTTATGGTACACAACTTAAGGGATTCACAAACAAAAAACTGAGCACAACATGCTTTGTGGTTAACGTAAAAAAATGTAAATAAAAACATGCAATTAATTGATTTTAGGGCTATATAAGGCAGGACTATCTTAATAAAGTAGAAAGTGTGTATTATTATATGTAATCACAGGGATATTAGGAAGGATAATAAAATACTCAATTATTACCATGCTAATGGATACAAGAAATGTACTATGATATTAACAAGCTAAAGACTAATTGGCCAGAAAAGGAATACTGAGACTGTGTAGGATCATACTTACCTGAGGTAGTTTTTTAGTCCACTTGTTATTGTTTTATTGTCCCAAAGTTCCATATCAATATCCATATCAGGAGGAGATTTAGGGGCTGGTAGAAATTTGAATTATGATTGTGTTACAGTTTGACTAAAACACTAACTAGAAAAGTAGCAAAACAGAAGCTACTAGATTAGTCACTTAGCTCAAGCAATTAATTATTAGCTAGACTAACTACCAATCTGATCAATTTGAATCTTTTAATCTCTGCCAAAGTATTAACAAAAATAAATGTAGTGCTCATAGTTAGCAACTGTAAACATTAACTATATGCACTGTATCAACGCGTTAAGTAAGCCCAAAACAACAGAGAATTACTAATGCATTTGTCTCAGACATGCAAACACAGGCATCAGAGAGCCAAATCAGCAAGAGAAGTGAAAGACTGGAACAACTGTCTATTAAGCTGAATCATGATGTGTTACAGAACTAAGCTTTGGAGAACTTCTGGAACAAGCCAAATATATATCAATAAATAGAACTTCAAAGCTAGATGAAGAAATGTATTTTTATTAGCACTTTGCTCATCTATAACGTGCAGAAGTGAATACTAATGTACAGAAGAAACTAGAGATTAATGACTCATTTTAAGAGTGCAAACTCAATTTAGTGGCAGTAAATGCACATACAAAACTCTGAATATTATGACACACTCGGCTGAGCACAGCAGTTAAAGCAAAAGGGACCACAGCACACACCCTGCACACTGACAGAAGTTCACTTCAGACACTTACAAAATATGGTATTCATCAGCTTTTGCACCTTGGAGTTTACACCACCTATTCTGTACAGCCCCAGGATTGTAATACCTACGTTGGGAAAACAAGTAAATGAAAATAATGAAAATATGGTTATTTCAATATATGCTGATGTGTCCTTGGTGTATGTTTTCAAACATCTAAATTTATTTATGGAAAACTGTACCATTACATTCTTAAGTACTGCTTTACCCTAGGGAATTCTCTTCTGGGATATTAACAAATGCATTCCACATCATACTATACACTAAACATAATTTTACAGTAACAGAACCCTTCTGCAGAGAAATGACCAATATTAGCAAACAACAAGGTTATGGTTAGGAAAAGTAAAAAATAAGACCCAAAAGAAGTCTTAAAACATATTACACATCAACAAGTTTATACTACCTAGATGTCAGTGGAATTACTATTTCTCTGTGCTTGCTTAGAACATCATCCTTTCCAATGAAGATGTGATTGACATTTACATGAAATTAAAAATATATACTGTATACTGTTGCAACACCTCAGCTGAGAATTTATGTTGTCCAGAAGTTAAAATTGTCATGTCTTTTTAAACAGCACAGATAATAATAACAAAAAATATTTAAAGAGTGACATTCAGAACACAGTATTACATTATTTTCATGATGATAATTTTATTCTTTTTAACAGCCTTTTAAAATCAGCAGGATTTAAATGTCCTGTATTTCCCTCACTTCAAGCCTTACCATTTAAAAATTGTCTACTTTTCCTTTGAAAACAACATTCCAAAATCTCATCTAACTTAAATAACCTATGTATTTTGTTTTGAAACCTCCCTGCCCCAGTAAAAAATGGGGCTCTAAGTCAGCAGTGATTCAAAAGCTACGTGACATTGTTGGCTGAAAAAGTGAATTCATGTTGAGCTCAAAGTTGCTCAGAGAGACCACACTTGGATTAGAAGAGATCTTTATGGTGACAGTTCTAGAAAAGGCCATCTCACTTTATGGGAGATGATACCTCTTCTTTTGGAAGGGGATAACTTAAAATTGCTACTGTGAGTTGTAAGATACAACCTCATCAGCAGAGTGATTATTACTTCCCTTTTGTATATTCCCACTACCAAAATGAGTTGCTAAACATTAAAAAAAATGAATAAACAATGTACAAAATGAGTGAATAAAATGATAGGAGTTATACTCTGCAAAAATCCAGAAGTACCAGCAGAGAGTACTGATGTCACTTTTGGGTCCCCAGATTTCACACCTGAAAGTTAAGTTGGGAGCTGAGACTCCCTACAGTTTTATCACAAGGAAACAATTCAGTGCACACAAATTAAAGACTAAATACATGTGCAACTGTGTAGTAAGCCATCTAAACAACAAGAAATTACAGAAAATGTTTAAAAACATCATTTAAATAATATGTTAAGAACTGTTGGAACTCATGGCAACAATTTTGAGTGTAAACCATCCAGATAAAATGTGAAAGTCCAAACTAAATGATGGACACATTCCAAAGCACAGATGTAAAACATGTAGAATTAAAAAATAAAGTATTTCAGAAAAAAATCATAATAATCAATACATAATTTATTATTTAATACACACCTCTTGTTTCTACAGCATGAATACATTTCCTCACAAAGTTGAAACCTGCTTCATTTAAGAACACTATAAAAAAAAGAAAGGGTAATTACCTTCTAACATCAATATACAAAATCTCTGATTTAGCTACATTCACATGCTAGTCAAGAGGAGTTGATAGATGTTTATCCATAACATTATTATACTTATTTTATAATAGGGTTTTTGTAGATACATCCTTAGCATTCATAACCCAACTTTCTAGTCATTATGTATCAATAGAAGCTTAATATTCTACTGTCTTTCTCAGCAATCAGTAGCCCCTCTAAACATACGGTTGAAAGCTTGGTGCTTTATAAGGAAATTACTATACTCTTCTCTGATGAGCAAAAGGCTTTTAAGAGTTCAGGACCTGTAATATGATCAGAATATATTCATTGATTTTAATACAACATTCTTTGTTCCTTGCACATGCACAGAATCATTTGTAAATGGTAATGTAGGAAATCAATCCTTGTTATTGATTTTAATTAGCCAGCATATTTCAAGTGAATGTATTTCTCATTAATTTTGTATCTTCAACACCCACTGCTCTAACTAGCTAAATAAAGATCTTAAAACAGCATATTTGTTACTGTTATGATAAACACCATCATATATATAAAAAAAAAACTGTAGTGGCTTAAATTTCAGATTTTCAGAGTCTCAAATGCACCTCCTATGAAGATGTATGTCCACATTTGACAAAGCTCTTGCTGAGATACATACACCCACACACATATATATTTTTTTACATTATTTTTACATATTTGTGTTAATATAATATGATGTTAATAACAGATGTGTTAATATAGTGTTAATACAATTATGCACACAAATCTCATTCTATCTTTAAATACACTAATTTTGTTACTCAGTGTATGTCTAAAAAGAGCGTATACACCTAAAACAAAAACGATGTGATAGGCCAAAGTCAACTGTATGAGGTTCAACAAGGGTCCTGCACTTGGGTCACAACAACCGCTTGTAGCACTATAGGATGGGGGAAGAGTGGCTGGAAAGCTGCCTGATCAAAAAGGACCTGAGGGTGCTGGACAACAGCAGCTGAACATGATCCAGCCTGTGCCCAGGTGGCCAAGGAGGCCAGTGCCATCCTGGCCTGGATCAGCAGTAGTGTGGCCAGGAGCACCAGGGCAGTGACCGTCCCCCTGTACTCGGCACTGCTGAGGCCACACCTCAAATCCTGTGTCCAGTTCTGGGCCCCTCACTGCAAGAAGGACATTGAGGGGCTGGAGCGTGTCCAGAGAAGGGCAACGGAGCTGGGGAAGGGTCTGGAGCACAAATCCTGTGAGGCGCAGCTGAGGGAGCTGGGGGTGTTTAGCCTGGAGAAGAGGAGGCTCAAGGGGGACCTTATCCCTCTCTACAACTGCCTGACAGGAGGGTGTAGCCAGGTGGGGGTCGGGCTCTTCTCCCAGGTAACAAGTGACAGGACCAGAGGAAATGGCCTCAAGCTGTGCCCGGGAAGGTTTAGATGGAAAAATTAGGAAAAATTTCATCACAAAAAGTGTTGCCAAGCATTGGAGGAGGCTGCCCAGGGAAGTAGTTGGGTCACCACCCCTAAAGGGATGTGTAATGTGTAGATGTGGCACTCAGGGACATGGTTTCATGCTGGGTTTAGCAGTGCTGGGTTAATGGCCGGATTCAATGATCTTAAAGGACTTTTCCAACTGAAATGATTCTCTGACTCTATATAAGGATATTATTTCAACACAGTGGCATACGGTATACATTTAGGAGCACAGACTAAAGATAGAAACTTTAAAAAGATTTGTTAAATATTGTAGCTTTGGAAGCAATCAGTTTGTTTTCCAGTTAAGGATGTGCTT
The DNA here is from genome assembly GCA_013400975.1 of Atrichornis clamosus. Lineage (NCBI taxonomy): Eukaryota > Metazoa > Chordata > Aves > Passeriformes > Menuridae > Atrichornis > Atrichornis clamosus. The sequence continues at coordinate 111,407 of WBMZ01009657.1, read as the reverse complement.
TTGTGCAACACAATCATTTAACCCAACAAAGTTATTTCACAGCAATAGAAATAAAATAAAAAATAATTAATCTCTTTCTCCCACACTATATCAAGGAACTATAACATTACATATATCTAGCAATATATGGCAACGCAACATAAGGAGCTTACTTTCTTCCTTCTTGCTAATAATGGCTGGCAATGTGTAGATCTGTAAAAAAAAACAACCAAACAACAACAATGCAAAAGGACAACATTTGTGCTTTAAATCATTGCCAGGTTTCTTAGTAGTTGCAACATGCTATGTATTAGCTTGCTGCTGGGGAAATGTCAGCCTTGCCTTTCACCGTCTCTTGACATTTACCACTCCAGCACACACCCAGGTTAACAGCCCCGTGCTACCATAATTCAACTAATGCATTAGAAGTCAGATTTACTGAGTCCAAACAGGCTAAATTTCAAAACAACTAGTGATTATAATTCTGTACTGGTTCAGTCAAGCAAGAAGCATGTAAAAACACTCATCTATTTCATAAAACTGATCAACCATTCTTTTTCATCAGGCACAGGTCTGGCACCACCCTCATTCAGTGACTACTTTCAGAGTAGACAAATAGTGGAAACAAAACTCAGACAAGTCAGTCTCTCAGTAGCTTTCAACACATTTTTCTGCTTTCTGCAATGCCTTTTGAGATGGTGCTAATTGTTTACTCCACAACACTGCCCAAAAGATGGTTATTCTTTACCACTGTAATAACTACCACTTCTCATATGTTACTAGAACCATGATTTCTACTAGACAATATGTTATCATATTACCTAAACTATTATTACTTAGAACATCCTAACACTTAATAATGATATATAAATGTAGGCTTAAATTAATAGATCTACTTTTCTACTTTGTACTTATCTTCACTATGTACTTGCATTAGTGTCTCACAAAGAAAGGAACTCTCTTTGTTGGTATTACAACAGAATATCTGAAATGTATACTGGCTTCTTTCTTTAATATGTGTGCCAGAAAACTGTAGAATGAAAAGAAAATTTAAGAATATCCTTACTGGTTCCTTTCCATCCATAGCTTCGAGCCAAAGTTTTCGGTTGGATTCTGAAAAAGCTTGCAGTGTGATGATTCCAGGTCTGTCAAAAACACACACATTCAGTGAAGTTACTATTTTTCTCAAATAGTATCCAAAGTCAGAATCCAAATGCATACTGTTGTGAAGTGAATATATAAAAGACAGAAGTCAGAGAACGTTGACAGCTTCTGACACAACAGAATAATTCTGAGCTAAATATAAACCAGTTCTGTTTTCTAAAAGTTTGCTAACAGTAATAAAACATCTTTTAAGAGAACAAATACAAAAGTCAGTCTATTTATCATATTTTAACACAAAAATTAATTCAGTATTTCCTTTTATTCCCAAGCTTGGAAAAAGTACTCCCACAAAGTACTGTGTACCTATACCTTAAAGACAGGAAAACTCTTCTCATCTATCTGATATAATTAAAATATTCGGGAGTAAGTGGAAAAAAACCCTGTAGATGCAATTTTCAAGAAAAAAAGAAGTGCTACCATACATTTCTGAAAGTAACAGAGATTTGTATGGAAAATGTTTATTAACAAGTATTTATAAAAATATTGATGATCTGTTTCTAAAAGAGGATAGTCAGTTTTGCTACAGGTTCTGTAAGAATCCATGTTGTATCTGCATGCAAAAAATAATGTGGTAAAGACAACACATACACAATCTAGTGAATTTAATTAGAAAACCAGGTTTGAACAAAGCAGTATTAACTCTTGAAAGCCTACTTTGCCTGCAAACAAACATATTGATAAATGCGTTCCTATTCCAGGAATAATTATTATATATTGGGGTTGCAATTATTTTCAAATTGTTAACACAATAAAAGCAATTCAAACCTCTCAAATACTTCAATATCAAAACAGAAACGTTTGTCAATTGAATCTGTCTTTCTCCTGATGCAAGATTTTAGCTTGAACATTTCTGGTGAGCTTGTGACAAGGCCGTTCTACAAAACAAAACAAAATTAAATTAGTGATTGATCTACAAATACCTCATCGGAAGGAGTAAAGAACACTGAGTCGGATTATTCTCAGTGGTGCCTAGTGAAAGGGCAAGAGGCAATGGGCACAACAGAAATACAAGTAATTTCATTTGAACTTAAGAAAAAGCTTTATTTATGGCAGTCAAACACTGAAACAGATTGATCATAGAGGGCTCCATCCTTGGAGATACCTAAAACCCAACTAGACACAGACCTCACCAACCTGTTCTGGTTTACCCTGCATTGAGTTTCAACTAGAGATCTCCAAAGCCCCCTTCCAAACCTCATCCATTCTATGATTCAGTGCAAATGTAATAAATTTCTTATGTCTTTAAAACGACCACATTACAGAAGTTATTTAATATGTGGTTTATAGAAGTTTTACAAGAAATATCAATATGTATCCATTCTATATAAGACATGCACTGCTTCATCTATGAGAACAGTCCTATCCTATGTTCACATATTTTCTTTTAACAGTTCTTAAATGCTTAATACAGAAGATGGAATATGCAGCTCATGTATGTGCAACTCACCACTTTTCCACCAGATTTTGTTTCAGCTATACTCATTGTAAAAGTTTTTGTTCCTTTGTCGTAAGTGCAGTAATGTTTTACCCATGTAAATCCAAGAGGTCCTAGAGTAAAGAGAGATAGTATTAAAAAGTAATTGTTTTGGCATTCTATCACTATTTTAGTTGCAATTAGATGGAATAGAAAAATGAAACACAGCAGTAACCACACATAGTCTACAAAATCCAAAACTCTCCTAATTTTTTAATCTGAACATGTTGTTTAGGTATATTTTTCAAACACTGCAGCTTCATAAGGCTGCCTAACAAAGTTCCAGCAGACTGATTTCCTTTGGCAACTGGATGGGTAACAGCCTTTTATTACGGTAATGAGCAAGAACAGAATTTGAGGGTTTTTCTGCCTAGGAAATACAGTCGAGATTTTATCAACCCAAGTGAAACACAATTCAGTTTACACTCTTTGAGGTAAGCCTTGAAGTCTGGTATTAAAAGCAGAAAACTGGACAAAGCCATAAAATCAGAGTGCATCTTCCTTTACTTTCAGCGTTCTTGTCAAAGGTAGCAAATGCTTTTGGTAGCATCAGAGAAAGGCTATTCTTCTGTTACCTTAATGGAGTGGGTAAAACGGCACTGGCTCAGGCATAGATTTAATCTTACATAGTTGAACACTGACAGGAGATTTCTTTATACAAAAGAAAGCAAAGAAACTGTGCACTCTAAAACACACTGGCTTAGAGATGAGGGATACAATGCTGGGTGGCAGAGGCAGCGCCTTCAGCAAGAAACATTGGCCTTTTATGCCTTGTGGGGGGTCCTGCTGGGGAAGAGGTGGCTGTAACAGAGGTGCACAGCTGACCATGTCCCCAAACCAACACTTGCATATGCTCACAGTACCGAAGAATACTGTACTGCACTTAGGGATTCACTCGTCTTCCACTGAGACAGTCATGATATCTACAGCGATTCCCAAGCAAGTGGATGTGTGCCTTATCCTGGAGAGCTCACATCGTACCACTTCTTAAACTTACTCTGCAAGTATAGGATCCTCTGATGTAGAATATGTTTTCACTCTTGGATTACTCTGTTCAGGCACTGCTGTGAACCTTTAGTGAATCTAAACACAAAATCCTCTTGAGCTTAAGCTCAGTGGTATTTTAAACTTGGTTTGCACTAATGTAGTTTAGATACAGGCAATGTATTCTTTGTTGTGAGGACATAGAATAAATCCTCCCACCATTTCCAGAATTCTCTTCACATCCTAGAAGTACAGCTAAGATCTCTCATATTTTCTGGAAGGTTACTGTAGCAAAGAGAACAATACAAGCTCCCAGATTCTTCAATGAGAGTTATTCATGGGAAAAACATTATACTGATTTTCCAAGCTACAGTATGTATGGTCTTAATAATTCTTTTTAAAATGTGTTGTGGATTAGGAATGGTATTTCCCAATTTAATGTTCCCCCCGAAACACTTCAAGCCATGCCCTGCTCACTCTGTCCCCCATCCTTCCCCTCCCTCCCCTATGGCACGCTGGAGAGAAGAATTGGAGGTATAGAGCGTAAAGACCATGGGTTGAGACAAGAACAATTTACTGGAGACAGTAGAGAAAAGAGAAAACAAACAGTAGCAGCAACAATATTAGTAACAGAGTGTACAGGAGGTGAACGACTCACATGTGAGTGTTCACCACATGGAAACACCTGACAACACCCAGGTGCTCCCTTGCCACTTTCTCCAGGGAAGGGACCCCTGGAAAATGATGTGAGGTGGTATTGAATAACCTCCAGGACCTAGTCATGTCCCTCCTGGCTACTGCAAAAATGGACCCTGTCCCATCCAGAACCAAGGCAAAAAGAAAGAGCTCTGACTTTAAAAAAGTGTATTTTAAGGGTTTTGTGTTTCAGGGTTTTTTTTTTTTAATGTGAAGAGTTGAATTTTTTTTTTTTTTAATGTGAAGAGTTGAATAAAAAGCATTGAAAACAAACCTAGTAGTTTAGTAGTGGCTTTGCCTTCTCAGTGTACCCACAAAGGTGGTGGTTATATGAGAGACTGCATGGGCCACAAGTTGGATGTCTGGCAATCCAGAAACATACATGTGGACATTCACAGTGTCATGCTGACTTTGAGAAAGCTCTCCCACACTGCCTGTGTCTTGAAAGAAAGTAACATCATGAATGGGAGAGTCAACTGGCAATGCAGCCTCAGTAGTTAGCTGTTCTGCTACTGTATTTTACTTAGCAAAACAAAATCTAATTATTCTGAATCAATTTTTCCTCTGATGGCAATTCATGATCTCTTTTAGCATATTGTAAAAAGGATGAACACTCTCAAAACAGTTTCAGATGAGTTAAGAAGTCACTTCTTTTAATTAAAAAATTGTAGCCAGACACCTATGTTGCAACTTTAAGCTTATTACTCTTGGCCATCCATCTGAATAAAAACAATTAAAGAAAACCAAATCTATATTTACCACCATGCATATCAGTAATAAATATATATGGAATTTATTCTCCAGAATAGCAACCATTTAACCTAGTTGCCCACAGTTTGACAAGAGCCTATGGGATAATGGTTGTAGGAAAGTAAACTTGCAGGACAAGGAATATACAACTAGTACCTTCTCCAGTACACAGTGATTACAAACCCTGTTACTGTTACTCCAGAATAAACTAATGAACCAATTTCTCTTCAGTAAGAGGATGTCAAGTTGGCCTCTCACTATTTAATGAAGCACAGTATGTGCCCAGTGCTTCACTCCTTCTCTCCCTCCTCCATTAGCAGGGCTTAGTATAATTTCCACTTAACACAGATTTCTTTTACGATTATTACGCATTTACAAAATAGAGGGTCTTAAAACTTTCAGTGCTACTGAGGGTAAAAGAGGTTGTGGTTAACTATGATAAGACTGTACTCAGATGACTTTTCTCTTACATCTTGGATTTCCATGAAGTGCATGCATATTCATCTAAGATGGCTGGGTCAGTGGAGGTCCCTGGTACAAGGTGCTCCTGATGGCTGACCCACGTACAGGGCAGGCCCTGTTCAGGCAGGGAAAGTACAGGAAACAGGAGGGAGACAAAGCAGAGTGCTGGGAGTTTGCAGCAGGGCAGCCAGACAGAGCAGAGCTTGCTACCAGTCAACCACTGGGGCAAACAACAGCAGGGACCTTCCCTGTTGCACTCACGTTTCTCCTGCACATAAAGATAGCCTTCCATTGTCCATTGACTTGGTGGTCTGTAATCCTGGTTGGCTGATTTCATTCTTTGCATGAGTCTCTCCACTTCCTGCCTAGTGCTTTCGAAGTTGTTCCGAGTCTAATACCCAGAAAAGGAAACAAACAAAACCCCACATTATCTCATGCAAGTACTAAAACTACAATGAACAACTAATTACTAACCATGCCAAGAAGACTGCATTGGAGACAGACAGAAGCATTTGCCAGAGACATAAAAGGGGGAGGAAATAAAAAAAAAGGCAATAAAGTATAATACTCTTCACTGCTAAAAGCCTAGGAATAACGTAGTAATGAAGAATTTAACTTAAGCAAGTATAAAGGAAACATAGCTGAGAATAGCAGTATTCCTCTTTCTGCATGTCACCAACCTCAGATAGGAGGTAATTTCATATCTTCAGGTATGCTTACAGAGTATTTTGCAGACAGATGCAGGCTTCCTCTCTTTACACTCTGGAATTCTCAGACAGAAGCCTGGCTAAACCAGAAGCTGCTGACAGCTTCGCCCTAAACCTGAAGTAATAAGACCCACTTAAAGTACAGTGCAGAACACACTGGTTTGGGTTAAAGTCAGGAGAGTGTATCCAGACGGCTGCGGTTTCTACACACCTGGAAGTGACAAATATACTGTGTGTCCCTATCTGCAGCAATACCACAGGTGCTGATGCTCAGAATAGTCAGGTTACTGGCACTGTCATAACAATTTTTGATAGGACTATGCAAACACCACAGTTCAGTGTAACAAAAATATAGGAGACATGGGTCACAAGTGGCAGAGTTGTGCCAAAAGCATGGAAGTACCGTGTCTGTCCTAAATGTCATCTGTGTAACCAGGCATCTCACAAAGCAAACTATTATGGCGCTAAGGTGGGTTTTCCATATTTCCTAATACCTATATGCATGTAAATGGCCACTTTTTCCTAGTGAATTCAGTGAGGCTAGGGTTTCCCTCCACGCACCTAGCATGGTATAACAGAAGAGAATTCTTGTGAGGGAACAGAGGTTTGACTGATTGTTCTTAAAATATCGGATATTGAACACACTCATTCTACAGGTCATAGAAAAGAATAAAGATTTTTATAATGTTTCTACAGTCATCTATGGACTCTAATCCTGACTAGTCAGAAAGATATTCTCAGGACTTCATACAACAGTGAATACTTCTCCCTTTTCTTAGGCCATTCGTGTAGTTAGTTGCACAATGGTATAAAAATAGAAATCCTTAATCTTGATCTTGAAGACAAACATTATTATGAGAGAGGAGGGTAAAATTCTACACTGAACTTTTCAGATTATGTTCTTCAGATGAAGTACCATCAGTTCAGACCAAATTTAAGAGAGGTAATTTTGAGACCTTCAAGAGGGACATGCCATTGAAGAAACATTCTCATTCTGAAAGATTGTCTATTAAGTTTTTAATTACTACTTTTAAGCAGCCAGGTCTTTGAATCAAATTACAGAGAACAAAGCCAAATGGACATAAAAGCAAACCACTGGCTGTCTGAAACAGTTAAAGTGAGAACAGGTCAGGATAGAACATGGTGACCTGTTAAGAGCTGTTGGTCTGCTACTACTCTTCTACTTCTAAGGCTGTCACGACTCCTGCTCTAACATGTAGGACATTTTTAAGAAAAGAAACAGCCGTTCAGGTCAACTATTCTTCAAGACTTGAGCACACAATGCCATGGAGAGGAGTACTTTTGAAAGCTACAAACAGACAGGCTGAACACAATTTGCCCTGCCCTCAGTTTGTCTTTTTCTATAAAAATTATTTCACTTCAATCTGAGACTGAGTGATGCCCTGAATGAGAAGTCTGTAGTGAGTCCAGCTGGCAAAAGGAAGCTGTGATCTAGATCTGGAGCCAGAATTCATATTTCTGTGTGACAGGAACGAATGATGTACTGATCCTATTCTATATTCATGCATATGTTTTCCAATATATAATAAAAAAAAAATCTTAACATATTGACCCTTCTGCCTAACTTCACATCTCCCTCTACCTCTGTAATCTATTTACAACTTCAAGTTGCAGTGATATAATATTTAGAAAACATAAAACTTAGCTACTTCTTAATTAACATTGAAATTGTAAAAAAAATCCTGTAGTAGTTCTGCTTCTGCAGAGACATGCATGGAAGAGACATATTACTACTTACAATGCCAGTTTTGGTCTGTGAGCTCATGCTCCCCTCAGAACTTGCCATATGAAAGTAAGTAAATCTCTGGACTGAAGCACATTTTTCACTCTTTCAGTGAAATTGCTGTGCAACAACACTGACCCCTTGTGCCTTTATCTGAAAGAGTCTTAGTAGCAAAAAACAAAGAAAATACAAAATTTGACAGGACGAGGGGCTGAAATGCTCTACAGACAGAGACCATTTGCATTTTGATCCAAAGGAAAGGTCAATCGTGGGAATTTTAGCCTTATTTCCTCAGGCAGGGTTTAAAATGGGACCTATACCTATATATGCACATGAGATGCAAAATGGGAGGGTGCTAGGGAGGTCTGCTGAACATGTTTAATTGCAGCTCTCTAAGAATGCAGATCTACTTAACAGTCACCTTCCAACTCTGAGTCACCTTTGAGCCTCTCTAGTAGAAAGATGCTACAGGGAAAATGTCAGTGGAACTACAAAAATTTCTGTCAGGTGTTTCTTTTCTTGAAAGAATGAAATGGTCTTGAATTTTTAAAAAACTTTTAAAAAATTTTGTCCTGGCCCAATAGAGACATGATGAACTTCACTTTTGGCCTTAAGAGCAAAGAGTGTGTAAGCTTTGCTTAAAAGCAAAGGATGTAAAGATATTTTGTAACTACTTACTTGTATGTAGTTGCTGGGAAGTGTAATATACTAATTACACAGTGAAACAAATAAACATTTGTATACAGCAGTAATGATGAGTTGAAAAGTATGTCGATTAAATGTATTTTAGTTATCTCTAACAGCTATGAAGTTTTGGGTGGTTTGCTCCCAAAAAGGGATCTTATATGGCTCTGACTATCAAATCTAGACCACTCTACAGCAAAAGATCCATTGTTCAGTTGAGAGTAACTCTACACAAAAAAAGAGATCCTTTCTTCTGGTGAAACTTAACGCTCATGAGAGCTGCTCACCATAGAGAAATGTCCTACCAGTTCTTTGATGGTCCAGAGAACAGCCAGAGAACGGCTTCCAAAGTATGCTTTATATACAGTTGGAAGCTAGCAGATAAAAGGACAAATTGTATCATTCTCTATCAGCTGGAGCATTTTTGGTACTTCCACTTACTCCAGAAGACAGGTCTTACTCTCAAGAAAGCTTTTATACAAGTTTAAATCCATCTGGAGTGCTGTGTTTTCTGATAAAAACTTGGCTATTGTCCTGTTTTTCTTGTTCTTGCTCCCAAAATTTTCATCTGGAAATCACATATTAACTACCTGAAGATTATTTTTTCCAAAGTTATTTGTTGCCAGGAATCTTAATTACATTAAGATTAACCTTACAAAAGTAACTTTTACCTATTTGTATACTGATTTCAGCTTACTAAAACATCACAAGATTTAGAGTTTCAATAAAGTGCTACAAGTCTACTTTAATATACTGAAATTAAATTAGCAAATTAAAAAGTTAAATTACGTAAATACAAATCATCCTTACATTCTGCAAATTGAACTGCAGTTGCTGTTTGTATGGGGCAAACTCCTGAGCCAGTTCATATCCTTCATGGTAAAATGTAAATAATCCTTGAAGAAAGGCCAAGAGCTGAAAAGGTAAAATTGAGAAGCATTATACATTTGTAACTCCTGGAACACTCTGTGCTTTTGCGCTCAAAAATAAAGTTTTGCTGAGAAGGAATCCATGGTGAGACCTTAAGGAAGAGAAATGTTAAACAGGCTTTTGCATCATGAAGTTGTAATTTCCATAATAATTTAATTCACTAATCAATTCATCCAGTATTTCAGCTGGAGTCTTTGCTGGTGTGTATTTTTCAGAGTTCAAGTTTTTTTTCTTCAAAATTCTTTTTCGCTTTCTTCATAGTAATTGCTTGGGCAATGACCTATTTTCCACAAATGAGGTCGGAGAAAAGTATATTTTGGATATTTTAGCACAACAGAAGAAATCCAGACTATTTCTTCCTGCCCTGAACAAAAAGCAAACTCTACCTGGTATGTCTGTGATTGACTCCAACAGAACCACTGAAGTCTGTATATATCCAGTTGAAAAGTCTTTTTAAAGTTTGCTTTAAAACAATGTTCAAGTAACAAAAGGTGCAACTAGATTTCAGCTCTTGAACTAATGCAATTCTGCCATCTCTTAGTTCTAAAAGCCTTCTAACTTACTCTGCTTTAAATTTTAAAAGTGTTCCGACATTGTTGTAAGTCATCTTACCTGCTATTGAATAACAAGCATTTAATTTCTTATCATGGACTGCTTTCTTTGTATATATAATTTAGCTTACAAAAAAAGAAAAAAAAGTAAAGAAAACAACAACAGAAAAAGAAATTAATTTGGATTTACAACAACAAAAGCTCTAAAAATAAAAAAAGATTTGCCTTATATTACACCACTGAAAAGCTAATCATCTGGGCTAAGTAACTGGCTGTCCAGGCTGTCTCCTAAGTCAGTGAAGAACCACAGGTATTCAAGAGCATAATTCTTCCCTTTTTCAGACTTATCTCTCAGGATGGGATGAATGATCCAATGGAAACATTTATCCCTCTTCGTTGACTATTGAAGCAGTCTAGACTGAGGCAACAAAAATGCCATCATTCATATTTAATGCACTTTGCTTTGTGTTATGAGTACCATAGATTAATTTTAAGTGTAACAGCCTAAAGATATCATTTTTACTGTGCTTATATTTTCTTTAAATTTACTCTCAGCCCTACTTGAAGAACTGTAGCTAAATTGTTCTGCCTCCTCTCTCCTATTACTCTCTGTGAGACTGCTGAGAGCATGCCTATCTGCCTGCTGTTTTGCTGCATTACTATGTTAAAGCAGTTTGAGGTTAACCAACCCTCAGTGCTGGCAAAAATATGAGGTATGGGTGGCAGAAGGACTTTGCCCTTGGTTTTTACTGGTATTGCAAGATCAGATGAAACCTGGCCTCAGGCAGAGATGGTGTAAGCCCACGGCTGCCCAGCAATGCAGTCATGGAGCCTGAAGAACTGAGAAGATCTTTGGGCATGAAAGTCGGTTTTTGTGAGGGCCTCTACAGTGGATGGGAATTCCTGAACCATATTCCACCACCAATGCACAGCTTGTGTAAATTGTGTCAGCTTAACATGATTCATCTGTCCAGCTGAAATCATTATCTCAGCTAAGGATTAGACCCTGAAATCTGCTACTGGTTATTCAAGTGGTTCTGAGGAAAGCCTAAATACAACAATTTATCTTAAAAAGCTCCAACTGAATAAACAGACAGAAAGAGCTCTATAATTTTCTATAATTCTAGACTATAATTCTAAATTTCTATAATTCTGGGAAGAACTACATAAAAGAAAAGAAAGAAAGTTAATCTTCCTTTTTTTAATGAATAAAGTATAAAATGAGCAAATTATAAGTAAGGCTCTGATTTAGCTCCAGTTTTGTGCAGCCCGTGCTCATAGTCTAGATTCAGTTACTCATCAGTGTCCCAACTACAGCACTTTCAGATGCAGCAGCACAGCTACTCCTGTGCTTACTCTGACTTGGTTCAGTCAAAAAAAAGGATGTGTAAACAAAACCTCTAGCAGCAGGAGTCTGCTGCTAAACCCGCCCCTTTCAACTAAAACGGTGCTGCAGGAGTAACGTGAGCACTTAGCAAAACTGCAGCCAGAACACCACGCTAGAGCACACCAACATTACAGTGCAGAACTAGTGGGAGAAAGTTTCAGTATGTCAGCTAATGCCTGATTTTTAAAGAGCAGTTTAAAGAGCATTTCAGGAGAACAAACAGTATAAATTTCAGCTTCAATACTTGAAAAAAAGCATTTTCCACCATACAAAATTACAGAGTACACTGAGAAATACAAAGGAAAATATTTAACACAAGATGGCAGCAAAGACAAATTTATCAGAAAGCTGAAATACAGCAGCAAAAAAAAAACCCAAAACCCTGAGAAAAATCTGAATTCATTCTAGTTAAAGTACTTCTCAGGTATTCTGGCAGTTGTGCACTGCAGAGGATCTGGCCTTGAGGTTCTCTTGGTCAAATACTCTCTGAGCACTTAGAAAAATAGGAATGAAAAAGAAAAGCATTATGCAAGTCCTAGATCAGCTTATTCAAGTTCTGTGCTGAAACATGACACTGAGGATGGTATTTGGTATTTGCTTTAACACACATGCCACTAGCAGTGGAAAAACAGGGATCAGGAAACGCCCTGTACCCAATGGGCCTGTGCTGTTAAGGCTAATCACTTCCATCAGGACAGGTACAGCTACAGCATTGTACGGAAGAGATTTAAAAGCCAAGGTCTTTTGCCCTAGGCTTATGCTCATGGCAGGCTTTCTTGTTGATGGTGTCAGACGTGGCACTTCTGCTAAAGGCAGGCTCATAATTTTAAAGAAATTCATTTTAAATAGAATAAAAAATAATATTAAAAACAAGAATAGAAAATCAGCCCTTTTTCCTCTCAAAGAAGATATTCAGAATGTATGTCGAGGTGGTCTTCACACATAAAGAGGTAATTTGTTTCATCAAACATCACAAACAATGCCTGATGCTTCGTATCAAGAATTTTTCATTTACACAAGTGCCTTATGGTTACCTCACTCCGAGTCTAATCAGTCACATCAGTAAAGAACAAGGCCTGAACTCCATAACACAAAGCTACTCACCACCCCAGAACCAGGAGGATTTCAACACAGAACACGAAACAAAATCCAACTACTTCTTGAGACTTTATTTATTTTTATGTAGAGCTGGTGACCTCAAGACTGCCTGGTCGTTTCATTCTCACAGGAAGAAGACTGTACTTAGGTTTCGGATAGGGGAGGAATTTAACCTTTGGCCTGCAGCACATCAGCCAGAAGTCCCTGTCTCCCTGTTTTCATTTTATTTATAAGCAGATAGTGCTTATTCTTCAGACTGAAGTGAACATAGTTAATAACGTAGAAAATTCAAGAAAGGGAAAATCAAATTTAATTTCCACTGTGAAGTGTCATGGAAATGCATGCAATTATAGGCAGTGTTTGTTGGTGGGCTGTTCTTTCTTTCTTCTCTTTAAATAAACATTTAACAGATCACCCCTCACAGTTCAGATAGTTTACTTAGGAACTCTGTGCCCTGATTTCTACAGAACAAGGAAGTCCTGGCATCACCAAAGGACAAAGCAGAACTCTAGGAAGGTGACTGCATTTTTTTAACAAGCGTAACATCCTCAGAAAGCACTGTTGGTTTGGACTAGCTTCTTTGGGATCACAAGAGAAAAGACTGTAAGAGAGATTATTCTCACTTATTTTGCTTTATAGTTTAATTTGCTGTAAAATAGATTTGAACACTAATTTGTCCTTCAGAAGAAGTTTAAATTCATGATCTGTAAGAAAACCTGAGTTGGTTTTTTTCTTAGAAAAAGGAAGATCACAAGTAGGAATATGTCAGTTACACCAGTACACATCAGCAACCCCTTCCATCAAGATGCAGAGAAAAAAGAGAAACCCAGGGCCTGAGAAGCAGCTGCAAAAGTCTGCTCTAAATATTATAAACTTCTATTCAGTGTATGATTCATTAGCATCTGTACCTTAAAATCTTTCCCCACTCTTCTCCAGGAAAGAACATACTCCACTCTTACCAACTTGCACTGTCCTAGCTGTAACCCATAACCCATCAATTTTTGCTAGGTTACTTCTCCCACTCTGGTTCTCAGATTATCTTTTGGCATGGAAAAACTGAAGGCCTTGAAAGGATGTTCAGCAGATCATTTGCTTTTCAACTTCTATTCTCATGTCACAAACTTATCCTTCTTTCACACAGGCATCACAGTTTTCTCCTTCACTGCACTAACAGATTTATTTTGTTAAACTCTCCTTCAGAGAGTCTGTTAGTGACACATCAGACAGAGAATTATACAAAGATGTGACACTGTGCTGATAAATCAGAGACATACACTACTGCACGTACACCAGAATGACCCACAACCATCAGAGCTCCCGAGGAGGAATGTCTATATAGAAACGCCACCAGCCGTCTTCTACCATCTGAACATTCATAGAGCACACAGAGGAAAATTAATAATATGACAATTCTTTTGATATGTGATTTTAAAGTGTTAGGCATTGTCCTTATCTAGACCTTGCATCTAGCAGCACATGCTCATCCTTCCAACATCACTTATATGAACAAAACTTTTTAGAAAGCCTATTTTGAGATCTTTGGGGTTTTTTGTTTGTTTGTTTTTTTAATCTCATGGTATTGTCAATTTGTATTATAATTTACTTGGCATATTTTGCCTTATGGGTTTTAGTAAATGCTTTTATTCCAGCATGTTGTATGTAATAGACTACAAACAAAAAATGAAGGATTTTGAATTTCTGAAACTTTGTAACTGATGTTATAATTTAAACTCCATTTATACTCAGATTGATTATAGATAAATTCACATCCAAACTCAGAAGATGCTGGCTGCAAGAGCTATCATTACACAGTCACCAGAGTACTTCCAGTACCTTTCTCTGGATCATCAAATATGTCACATTGGGCTGAAACACCTACTGATCAGAAACAGGATGGAAACTGATTCACCCAAAAGTATATTTAACCTATCTTAACTATGTGAAATTGCCCAATATTTTCCAATGTACAAGGTCTTTTCAATACAGAAAGCTTCTATTACATTAAAGGAGCATAAAATTTTCTACACTAGGGTCAGAGCTAGGTCAAGATTGCTAGACTTTTCAAGGATGTGAGAGTTTTGCACAAGGAGACAGAGAGACACACTCTGGATTAATCTGTGACAGGTAGAGAAATGTTCATATTTAGGAATCCGAGCAAAGTTTTAGTCTCTAAGATTTGGCAGCTGTATGCCATAAAGACAGGATTTCTGTAAGTACTGCTTGCTGAATCCAGGTTCATTAGTTTGCATCAATGTCAAACATTCACTGTACAATACACTCTCATCTCATGGAAAGAAGGCATCTGAGAAGCTCTTGGTGACACTGGGTGTTAGAGATGTAATTCAATCCATTTCACAGTCAAGCGTGCTGCTTCAGTAGTTACAAGGAAGCTGAAAGATGGTGTGGAGAGAGAGCAAAAGTTATGCTTGTCTTGTTCCTCTTTCACAGTCATGCTCTGCAGTGCTCAGTGTGCTTAATGGGATGGGATACATGACACTGGAATTTCTCTGTCAAGGGCTCTAGGTGCTAACTAAGCCAGGCAACTGGCAAGCTAGTCCTGTCTGTATGACACGAACAGTGGTAAGTAATACTGCTAATAAGCCACAGAAATACGCTAGCACATCATACAGACCCTGCCTTTGGTACTGAGCGACCCAGAAGATAGTTAGGGGTGGGGGATGGAAACACAGTCCAGAAGGAAATCCCAGACCTAAATATGGACACTGAAAAACAACTTCATCTTACTCTTTAATGGCATGTCAACATATGCTTTCTTTTATGTGCAAAGTAAACTAAAGACAAATGACCCCACTAACCAAAAAATAAACTTACCTATCCTAGAGAAAAATTGATTTTTCATTTTACTTCATGTGTAACTCAAAAGAACATCTGTGTATACTGTCTACATGAAATATTTAAATTAAAAAACTGGCTCAAAATTTAAGCCATTAAATCATGGTATTAGGAAACATCGATTATGTGTTGCACAGACACAACATTACATGATGTCCCATTAAAATGTTATACACACTTCAAGTTATGAGGCATTTCACTTCACAGTAGATACTCTTACATAATCCTTTAATAAACATGGAAAGTGCCCAAGTCAAGATCTTAATGTCTGTCTATACGCAAACAACCTGCATTCACAACTTAAAAAGGGAGCAAAAAAATTGATACTTATAAATTAAATTTTCAGCTTGAAATGCATGCATTCTAAAGAAAATAAA
Source organism: Atrichornis clamosus (assembly GCA_013400975.1). NCBI lineage: Eukaryota > Metazoa > Chordata > Aves > Passeriformes > Menuridae > Atrichornis > Atrichornis clamosus. The sequence goes on along the minus strand of WBMZ01009657.1, from coordinate 95,567 downwards.
ACACAAAACTTACAGGTTCTACAAATTCAAACTTCTTTTTTTCTTGTACTTCTTGAATTTTAAAAACATATTCTAATGATGCTTCATAAAAGTTCTGATGCTCTCTGTCAATCTGTGTATCTGCCTAAAAGACAAAATGAAATATGGGCAACATTAATTTAGTCTCATGATTGCTTTAAAAACAAGTTGTCATTAACAAACATCTTCTGTGAGAGTACTTTACAAGTTTCATGGGGTTCAGTTTTATTTTGAAAATTAGAATACCTACTTAAGATAGCTAAATGCAAGTTTAAGAAGCTAACAAAACATATTACAGCCTCATGCCTTTTGCCCTGCTTTTTTTGGTTTCCTTTTCCTTTTGGCACTTTAATGTTCTAGTTTTTAGGAGAGCCTGGAGGCAGAGAAAGGTGGCAGCAGGTACTTTGTATATGCAAGTTTAGAAAAAGAAATAGAAGTGAATAGCATAGGAATCAAGGAGAGACAAAAAGATAATTATTTCTATTGAAATGTTTAAGTATCATATGCATTGAAATTGTATCTATTTCTCAGCTTCAAATACCTTCCCAAGAAGGTATTTTCTTTCTTTAGTAGTCTGTCTTTGACATCTTGCAACTTACTATTTTGTAGTGTGAGTCACATGTCCTTGGAATGTAAACATATTTAAGTCCCTAACCTCATAAACCAAATATATTTCAAGTTTTAATTTTCAAGTGACAGAACACGAGGCAATACTTGTCAGAAGTGCCTGACTAATATCACCCAACATGGAGTACCAGAACAGTGTCTTCTGCCTAAACAGCTAAAGAATTAACTCTTATCAGCTGATAAAGAGTAATAGGCTTTTACCCTCAATTTAAACAAGCCACAGGAGAGGGAACTAACAGAAAAGCAGTGTAGCATGTAGATAATGTTTAAAGAAGAGATGCAGATTCCATTTTAATTCATCCTTCTTCGTAACAAATCATTTTCTCAAGCAAATCCCTTTTGGGCTCTATTAGTTAGATTTTGGTCTTTGGTCGAAATTTTATCATGGACCAACAACATGAGTAAGATCACTTAGCCTATTTTTGATGTATGACAATTAAAATATAAAAGGATACTTCTGTATATTCTCTGGTTCAATTTTGGCATTAAAAATAACAGATGTGGGAAAATTGGAAAAGCTTGATGCTGTCTTCTCTTCCCTTGACAACACACTTTAAACCAGCAAACACATCATGAAAGAGATTTAGTACTTTTAACAGTACAAAAGCAAAAAGTCGGTGTTTTCCTTCAGGCAGGACTTGGCCGTCAATAGCACCATATATAATTAAGATTGCTTCTTTAGTCAAGGGCATGCTACTGTTGTGATTTGGCAGCACAGACTCTTAACAGTATTGATCCACCTCCCGAGCCCTGTGTTCTAACGCTACTTCAACGCAGGGGCCTCAAGGATATGTTTCACATGATTCAGTACCAGTATTTCCTTCCCATGTCTATTAAAATCAAAAAATCAGAAAACTAGTATTATGAAGCTTAAATCAAGCACTCAAAATTCCAGTAATGAACCACTCTACCTCAAAATTAACTCTGCCATTTGCCATTCATACAGTGCATTTGGCTACTGTTTTCTGCCATACTCTGCTAATAGTTTTATTTCACAAAAAAATCTATGACAAAGACAGGGTTATATAGCTGAACAGAAGCATTTGCCACCACTTCGGGACACGATCCAGGAATCTCTTGCTCACACAACTGCCATCAATAAGCACTTGAGAATTACCTCAGCTCTCTCTTTTAATTTTAAGTAAATAATAAAATCTAGTATTAGAAATTATCTCTTTCAGGCTTTGACTCAGAAAAAGTATTTAAACACATAATTAAATCCATCTCTGTTCTGAACAGCGTTTAGGCAGGCTGCCATTCTAATGATACTTGCAACAACCAAGTGCCATCTCAAATATGGATTAAGGCCATAATCACCACCAGTGAACAGGGACTAAATCGGAATTTTCCAAATATCTATTTTGTAGAAGCTTATGAATTTGTGTGAACATCAAAGGATTCAGATTTGTAAGAATCACTTTGGAAGTGATTTTAAAGTCTCAGGAGCTGAAAGGATTTTCATGTTTTTCTGTGACTTCAAACTGCATCTAAAAACTAAAGAGATTTGACGGATATGATTTTGAGTCTCTACCTGTACGATACCTAGTTATAGTGATTAATATATTCATTAATGTAGGCTGTGACTACAGTATATATACCAGAACTTCACATAAGCTTGGAGACTGATTCTGGAACAGATTTCAGAGAAATAGAATGAGAAGCTTATTAGCTTTCTCACATCACTCAATTTTGCCCATATTCTGCTCCACTGTGGGCTTCTGTAGGCAGTGAAAAGACACTACTATGAAATTTCTTATTGGTGCTAAAGGGAAAAAAAGCAATCATTTGTGTACACTGCACAAGGAGTCTTGCAGGCTCTTAAAATATTCAACACATTTCAGTTAGGTGAATATATGCAAACTATGCTCTACAGAATATGTTCTGACTATCAAACTTCAGATGCCTAATGAAGGTGCTTTCAGCTGCCTTCAAGTGAGATATGTAAAAGAGCCCAACAGAGTACCAGTATCAAGAAATGTCATCAATTCAAGGAAACAGTGCTTTTCCATGTGATTGTAGCAGTCAAAAAACGGCAGTCCCGTCTCACTAAATGCACGATGTTGGCTTGAGGCATGGACTTCCCATCTCCTGCCCAAAGCCACTGCCACCGCTTGGTTCTTTGCTCGTGCCCTGGCTCTGCTGTGGGCTGCTCCAACCAACTCCATCCTGGACATACGGGCCATAAATGGGACTCACTCAAACCACTCTGGAAGCGAGTCAATAGCTATCTTGGATTTCAGATCAGGAATTGGTGCTTGGCCTCCTTTTACTTACAATACAGACACAGGCCAGGAGTCTCTCTGGTTTACATTTTTGGTACTGATTTGTTCTTGTACCTTCTACTTATGGTGGGTCTATGTTGCTGAGTCAGCACACCTAAAGCTGCAGAAAACTGGGGAAAACAGAAATAACAAGCTATGCCCTTTATCCTTTACAAGGCAGGCATCTAGAAAAGCAGAAAACCTCAGCCTCAGTTACAAGATTTAAAATCCAGATATGTCACTTAAGGACACAGTGGAAAAAATTATTCTGGTTTTCCATTAGTTTATAAACTTGAGCCAAATCCATTGTTATTTTACCATAGTTTATTAGATTTACAGTTGTTACTTTTCACTTCAGTTGCCACTTTTAGACTAATTATTCTCATGTCTCAAGAGTAAAATATTTTATTTATTTTATTTTGTTTCTATTCTAGAGCAAATTGGTGCTTAAGTTCACTTTTCTACGTTCTGGAAATATTTTTTTTTAATTTTCAGCTGAGGCTTAGCCTCTAACAGAACTGCTTCTTCATCAATACACAAAATATTTGGGAAAAGTGAAAATTCTGACACACAAATGGAACAATTAACCAATCTTACATAATTAATGTGTTACCTAAACTGATTATTATACAGACAACAACAATAATTCAGGTGTATAAACATTACAAATTTTGAATCACTGAGCCGTATTTAATTTGAATTATAAAATTGTTGGTAAACATGAAAGAAACAAAATCCTACATGATTGAGTGATGGTCATACCTTTGGTGAAAATTCCATCTGCAAACTAATCCCCATGATTTAAGAGCCATCACGACAAGAGTAATCCCATCAAAATAATTTTAAACTACTTTTGGCACAAATCCCAAAGTGTCACTGATATCATATTGCTGAGTTTATTGTAATTTGCTTCAAAGACAAGTCATATTCATTTCTACCAGCATACTGAAAAGCCCAGGAATTCTCCTGTTAAATTAGAAGCCTTCATGGTTTGTTTTTTTTTAACAGAAAAGAATTAGCTACACAGACTCTTCAAAGCTGAAGTTGTGGATACAATTTCAGGGCACAATGGTGCAATCTCAGAATGAGATGAAAAAGAGGAAAAAAGAAGCAGAAAAGAGCATCATTAAAGGGACCTTACTTCAGTCTTTTGGATTAAAATTTATGTGAAATAGAAGCAAAATTTCATCAATTAATACATTGAATAGCAAGCCCAAAAGCAATTAATTAGAGTTTCAAATATTCCACATATAGCTTATAAAACTGACACTTTTATTGTACTAAAATAATTCCACTGTTGTAACCAATAAACATTAGCTGTACTTGAGATACACAGTGTTGCACATGCAGAATATGGTTTTGTTAAAATATTTAACTCCTATTTGGGTCATATTAATCCCAGTCAAGAATTTATAGCCACAACAAATTTATATTTATAGCCACTGATACTAGAAATCACAATTCCACATTAATAAAATACAGTGTGTCTTGAAGAGAACCAGTTTGTTATCATGGTTTCTATGCAAATGTGAAATTAGGTAAGAGTGTGTTCAGTGCTTACATCTTGCAAATGAGATTCTTTCTTCTTTGCTGATAAATTTAAGTGCTTCTCTAAGATGGAGTAATATTTCTCACTTTCCTTGTCAAACTTCTTCTTCCCATCCTGAAAAACAAAACATTCCTGAGTAAAGTATTTGACTAAGTATCACAACTTACTAAATTAAAATAAGTAACAGATGCCAAAATGTGCCTGGTTATAAAACCACTTTTGTTGGTTACAATATTTTTAGGGTTTAATTCTGAATTGGACTCGAAGATATTAGAACTGTTTCAACTATTAAAAGCAATATTAAGCAGGATTTTTCCCATAAATAATAAACCTATAAAATAGACTTGCATGGTTTCCCATAATAAATATACATGAGATTTTAAGTAGGTGGTATCTTTCTAGCCATACACTTAATATAACATAACCTTCCCCAAGTTTTCTAAGTGTACCTAACTGGCACATGGTCTTTACCAAAAAAACCATTGTGGAGGAGGTAGATGAGTATAAAAAAATGTGATAATGATATAGGCCTAGCCTCTGCATTTAAGACTAATATGCTGATTTTCCACCCACACTCTTAAAATATGAGGATGATGGGAAAGCATATGTGTGGTTGCAAAAGGAAATTGGTCCAAAAGTCTGTTTCCAATAATATTTCGATATGTCTGAATGTTTAAGCTTGTCTCATATAAAAGTTATCCTGCCTTTTTCCTTTCCCACTCCTCTTTGTTTTTCCCATCATGTGCAGCCAATCCTCACATTACTTAAGTAAGACCATTTTAATGCATAATACAAAAGTAAGCTGCTACTTGGAGTAAGTCAAGAAACATTTTCTGCAATCAAATTCAAAATTCATACGTCAAAACTTTTAGATCTGAAGCTTAAATCTGAAATTTAAGAAAAAGATAGCTTTCTCAAAAGCTTTTCCATCTTTCAAGAAGGGCCAAATTTCAAGAAATAAGACAACAGATTGAAGTCAATATCCCATGAGTATTATTAATGATAAAAATATAACTTTCAATTATAAAATTATATATCCTCTAAATAAGAGCAACTCTCTGCCAGTGATTTTTATAATCTTAGCTAAGTCCTAATGATTAACAAGTCGAATATTTTGAGAAAACAAGAAAAGACTCAAGACAAACAGTCCTACTTACACATGTGCAAAAGCTATTAATGGCAGAAAAACTAATTAATGGACATCATGCAGTAACATCAGGTCATTTTAAGAACTGTAGTGATTCTTTTCTTGACCCCTTCCTCCCTAGAAATTGTTCTATACAAAAACAAATAACTAGCTCGCATTGTAGCACCACCCTGTTTTCCTTTGTCCTAGCATGGGAAAGTAAGGTCAGTCAGAGAAATAAGAAATAGGAAGAAAAATTTAATGACATGAACTAAAACTTATCAACCAGCTGTAACAACAAACCACTTACTGATTAGCTCCAGTGACTAAAGCTCACAATGGTAATTATACTAGATTGTAAAACACATCATATACTTTCTATCCTGCAAAAAGTTCAAATATATTTAGTATGAAAAATATGCACAATTTAACGTTCTCATTACCTCCTTTAGTATGAAGAATATGCACAATTTAATGCTCTCACTACTTCACAACTGAGATATCTTCAAAAAGCACCATAAAGAAAAGAAGGCACTTGACACAACAAAATATTAAATAACAATACAGAATAATTTCTAATGCCTTCTATATTTAATTACAGATATGCAGATACCAGGAGAAAAAGGTAAAAAAAAGGAAAAATAAAACACTGTATTTTGGTTAGCAAGTGAAAAGAAGCTGTAAGAATTATCTTTCAAAGTCCTTCCCAAACATATTCTTAAAAGAAAGAGAAAAGACAGAAGGTAAGAGTAGCCAAATGACTGATAAGTCAAATCAACTTCTGTGAGACTGAAATCATAGGTCAGTTCCACAGCCACAGTTTTACTGGAGAATACTCAAGTGCCAGGTCTTTATGATGAAGCAAGAGTAAACTGAGTATCTCAACATGACCTTTGGTCACCAACAGAAATTCAGTTCAGGTGATCACACACAACAAATATTTGAATAAAAGGTGCAGTTTGTTACATACTGTCTTCTGAGACAATGATGTTAAGTGCTGGACTAGAAATTATTTGAAAATCCAAGTGACAGAGGAGTCAAAGTCACCATCCCGAGGAAACTTGCAAGTTAAGGGCAAACTTGATGCAATGAAAAATGCAAAGAGAATTAGTTTTTAGGGTTTTTTTTCCCCAAGTCACTGAAAGCTGGGAGAGGAGTCTGACTGATCACAATATTTAAGCCTTTGGTCACAATATTTAAGCTCCTGGAGTCCAGTGGTGGATACACTGTCCATTAGACCATCTACATCAGAAGGTAACTTGACACAGCCTTTGACAATGAGGCCTGGGTACAGACAACACATACTGCACGTTTGGACTTGATGTTGTGCTTCCCTTTGCTGCCTCAGAGGTCAGACCAAAGGAATGAGCCAAGGAGCCATGGGCAAAGCTCCCATCACCCAGGCCAGCCAGTCCATCCATCCTTCCTTCCTGCCTACCTTTCCTCCCTGACAGATTTATGATATGAACAGTAGGTATTCCTCTTGCCTTGTGAATCATTTATCTCAGAATCAAGCTGATAAATAGGTAATGAATGCCCCAAAGTCTGGTCAGCCACTCGAGCTCATGTTGACATTAACACAACCTTTACTAACATGAGCTGGAAAAGAGTCTAAAGTCTAAGCTGCTTGGTGAGAGCCAAATAAAAGGTGTGAAAATGGGACTCTGCCATCTGAAATACCTACATACAGCACAACAAAAGCATGTCAATGCCAAGAGGGGTCCATTGACACATCTAATGTGGCTCCCAATGCACCAAATCCAAATGATTACAGTTTCTGCTATCATCTACAACAAAACCTGTGAATTACATAGCACAGCATCTATGCTCTTTATATGTAAAAAGGAAAATACAAAAAGTAAATGATCACATCTAAACAGATAACTCCCCCATACCAAGAACAAGAATAAAACAAGTTCAAATAAACTAATTGTGGTTTTAAGGCATATTGTTTCTCATGTGAAGCTTCACAAAGATCTCCATGGCACCATACATGAGGAAATAGGGAACCTGAAGTCTCTCTTGGCCTTCTGTCAGCCCTCTCCCAGACTGCACCTCCATGCTGTCAAAGATCTGCTCAACCACTACCTTCATAGTTTTTATACCAGTTAAGTTAAAGAGAAAACTAAAAATTGGAGCTTCTTTGTTGCCAGGACAACTTCTGGCCCAAGTGCAGTGTTTTCAGAGACAGCACATATGATCAACTTCTTCCCTCTTTTCCAGATTTTAACAAGAACTTCTCCCTTCAAAGGTAGAAGTGGACAAAGTACAAAGAATAAACAGAAGTAAACCAAGAATAAAGATCACTTGGCAGTTTTGACTGCATTAGTGTCTTTATCCAGTAATACTCAGGGGAATAAGTGTGCAGTGCCAGCAGGATGGTGTTTCTGGCATTGCTCTGATTACTTAGACAAGTTTCTGGGAAAAGTATAAAAACTACTGGCCCCAACAGGTGAGCAAATGTCCTTTGCTTGGAAGATCCTCCACTGTGCCAGTAAAACCCACATATTTGAATGTATCGAAGCCTCTGAAATCTGTTTACTTAATAAAGATTAACAAAAAATACACTCAGGAGCAGGTGATTCATTTTCTGGATGAGAAGAAACACCTCAGTTTATGCCAAAATAACTCTAGTCTCACACACTCAGTCGGTGACTCACAGCACACAGGCACATCCTAAGTGGAGTCGCAGACTCAGCTTATTCCAGCTTTAGCCTGTTCTTCTCAACCCTCAAAACACTGTAACAGACAGCCACTGCCCAAATGAATAATCTGAATCCTGGTCCCAGCAATCTGTGCCCATAAGACTGAGAATTCTGCTTTTCCCCATGCTAGGAGGTTTTCAAAGAAAGTTTCCATGCAAAACTGTCTTCTCAAAGCATAGGAGACACATGATTGCTTTTGCCTAGATTCCACATTCGATCAAACCCCAAGAAGAGACGTGGTTGGATAAGAAAGCTTGTGCTGTACTGTTACCAGAACAGGCTGCACCAGTCACGACACAAAGCTTAAGGTAGGTGGCCATTAGGAAGATGTTAATTCCTGACCTCTGTACTGTATCTTATTCCCTTCAGACTCCCCTTCAGCTTTCTTTCATCCTTGCACATCTTCCCTGCAAGTAAACCTCATCCTTTCTCTTTGCCCTGGAAAAGTATCAACTATTTCTTCCAAAATATCAGCTAGAACACACGAAAAAAACCCCACACAAAAGCCATGTGAGATAATTAGGAGGGTGCAATAAAAAAAAAATCTGAACACAGAAAAAGAGAAATTACATAATATTAAACCCTGGCGTGCTTTACACTGATGGATGAGTCATCAACACCTTTTGTCTAGACCAGGTCCTGCAGACTCTAAACACTGTAAATGTCTCTCTATAGTTGTTTAATCATTTTCAGGTGCATCAAGCCTTAAATCAGGTCACAAATATTTACAGATTTAAATGCTTCAAATTTCTAGGAGCTCCATTAGGAAAGGTCTTAACCACACACTCAGCTTCCAGCATTTAATGGAGTCTTACTAACTTCCAGTACCCTCTGGAGAGACTCAAGTCATGTAACACCGGATCCAGGTTTAATTTCTGCTTTTATTCTCTCTGCTCAGATTTCCTGTACAATTTTATTTCAAAATTGATTAGACAACCTCCAAAAGGAGAATATTATCTTTTCAGAAATAAATTTTGCTCAAGATACTACTAATTATAGGCATGCCAGTTAGAAGTTTAACCCAAAAGATGTTCTTCCATCCCTCTGGTTTTACAAATATTTATGGTTGTGAAAAGACCAGACATCAATTATTAAGAAGGTTATTAAAAAATTGACTCAATTGAGTCAGGTAATTTTTCTCCTGTTCAGAAAGATTTTGATTCCATACTCTAATTAATCATACACATACTACGAATCACTGGTATGATTCCTACACATTTTACCCACTAGATGTATTTTTAGATATAAAACAGACATAGTTGTTATATTTTTAAGCTGACTTTCCTTTTCCAGAGGGAACATTAGGAAATCTGGTATTTTTTTAATGGTCTACCACTACTTTGTGTGCAGTATTTAATGTCAAAATTGTTACATGTACCTTCAAAATTATTACATAAATTATTCCTCTTTATTTTTTGATAAAGAGCCTCTGCCATCCTTCTCATTTATTTCCATTTTTTCATAGTTGCAATGACTTTTGGTGCTATATTTATCTGTTAGCAATCTGGCCATAAAGGAATGTTTTAACTCTTTGTTTGTCCCAAAAATAATATTTTAAACTTTAACATGCTAATCCTTAAAAAATCTCCCAAAACATTATCAATAACAATATCCTTGTGAAACTATTAAATGAACATGTTATGCAAGAGATGATTTTAAAAGGAAATTAGACCAGAAATCATTGTGAAGAAACTATTTGGAGAAAAGATGTCAATGAGAATACCTTAATTAGAAAACAAGTGAACATTGTGAAACATGGCTGTGAAGATTTTTTTTTTCCCCTCACCTGGAATTAGTACATATTTTTCTCACCAACTCAAGCTGAGGTGCAGAAACTGGCACAGAAACACAACAATAAGACTCGAATGTAGATCAAGTCAGATACATTTGTCAGCTGAAAAACCTGAAGGCAACAGTGAATTCTGCAGAGATCAATAAAGCCACATCCTTTTTCTCTCTTTTTGACAACAACTGCAAAAATGTTGATTTTTGCAGCAACAGATTGGAGATGGCTCATTGCTAGAATTTTAGATTTCAAATATACTTTTCAAAGCCACCTTTTTCATGACCTTCCAAACAAAAATTCAAATTGTATTTCTACAAAGTTAGTGGGATTTTGCTTGGAGTGGTAAGTTTGGAGACCATCTGTTACTAAGTACCAGGACAAACAAAAGTAGAAAGTAAACCAAACTTAGTCTTGTAAAGACTGATTTGAGCTTAGATTCTATGGATTTCTTGGAAAATGTTAAATCTCAGAGCCTCACAACTTCTCTTTTCAGGAGAAAAGAAATAAATTCGCCTTCCATTTTATGTTGATTGAGGTTTAGGTGGGAACTGTCATGCAGGTAGTTGGTGGGTCACTGGTTTTTGGCTGGTTTTAATAAAATTAGAATTATCATCAGCATCTGAGACTATAGGCTCCATTTTGATAGATGTCTGGATGGGAAGAATTTCTTTTTGGTAGAAATTTTCATTTGTTATGTGAATGCTCAGGGTTCAAGATAAGACCAAAAGAAGTCACAAACTTTTTTTCCGGAAGAAAAAGTGAAAAGGGAATAGAAAATTCCTTCCCTTCTCCTCTTCCTCCAAAATGTATTGTATTGTGAGGCTATAGGGTTTCCCCAAATCCATGAGAAAGCTAGAAGGTTAAAGTACATGGTTTATGCATCATTAGCAAATAACATGAAGTGGAACAAAGTTGTATCATAGTTCATAAAGAAATTATTGTTGATCAATATAAAATAGCGTTAATATAGTCATAAATTATATCTTCTGTTCCTCATAACTGGTAGTGAAAACACTTCCAAATCGAAGCTGAATGCATCATGTGGAAAATTAAATGTTCAAACAACTATAAATCTTAAAATCAATCCTTCACTAAAAAAGAACAACCATATGCAAACCATGATGATCCAGAAAAGAATATAGTTTAAGATGCAAATAATTGTAATAAAAAGAACATATTGCAACTAAGAAGTATAACAAGGCAATAAACTGGGAATACAAGAGTGTTTAGCAGCATTAAAGCCATGAAGACAGATATTAGAAACTGGCAGTTTAAAAAATAACCTCAATTAAAATCAGGTAAGAAATACATAAAACTGAAATATACTTGAAATAACCCAAAACTAATTTAAGTTTAACTGGAGTTCACATCTGTGTAAAATACTGAATAACCTTGCAAGAGATGATTTACTTTCAGGTTCATAAACTTCTGAAGAACATTTTCTTTTCCCTCTGTAATGCCTTTAGAGATGCAAGTACCAAGTACTTTCAAAAGTGTATCGTGGAAGAGGAGAATCCTACAGCCATTTCCTAATACTCCCTATGTAATTCCACCATCAGATGTTTTCAAATTAAAAAGCAGAAATTATTAAATGAGTAAATGTGTTTGTAGGATGACATTTGTTTCCTCAAAAAAATTCCCTCTTGAAATGGAAAAAAAATATTAGACGTTCCCAGCACTGCTGTGAAAAGACATGCAAACCTGCCAGTACTGGCAGGTCACAAAGCAGGACACATTAGACTCCCTGCTATTCAGCTGCAGAGCTGTCTTGAGTTTATTTGGCATTTGCCGATTCCAGGAGTAGCTGCTCGATGTCTGGGAATCTGCTAAATCCCTGCCCAAACAGCAGGACTGGTAAGTCTACACACGTAATCTAGTTTTATTGCTTTACTGTCTACTAAATATGAAGTATTTTTGCTGGAATAGCTTACTTAGAATATTATCATGTTACTGCTGAAATGATATGGAGAAGCTCCCTAGAATAGCAGAAAATGACTTTTTAAATTCTTCTCTTCATCAGGTTTAGGACAGCTTTCTGAAGTTGAAAATATTGTATCATAACAGGAAGAGTTTTGTTCCCGTACAAAAGCTTGTGACTTTAATTGATTTCAAAAAGAAAGTTAGCCATGCTCTTTAGGAATTCATGAAGAGGCCATTTCATTTGCACAGTTAGCAACACTTTTGCTTTGTGCACTTAGAGCAAAGATAAAGAAAAAAGCTGCAAAGAACATAATGTCAGTCAAATAAAGCAATTCCAAAAGACTAGCTTACAACTTCACATGCCTACTGCTTTACTTTAAAAGTTGAAGACAAAAATATCTATTTCTTAACTACTAATTTCTTTTTTTAAGCACTCTTTGGGAACCTCCCGTCAATGCCAACCGATCGGCCAACACCACTGATCTCAGCGTGCCAGCAGCACATTCAGCACAGCTCATGGTCCCGGGGCACTCCGATGTCATCGCTACCAGACTGCAATGCTGACCTCAGGAAGAACTTCAGGCGTGTTATGAGAAATTTTTTAGATTAATGCACACAACTGGAAACTGTGCTGTTTACAGATATTTGAAAACAAACAAAAAAAGGAAACAGTCTGGGGTCAATGTCAGAAGTGATTTTGTTATGTTTTGTTTTGAAAGCATCTATTTTCAGAGTCCCTTTTACAACACTGATAAAGGAACACAAACTATCACTTCGGGGTGAAATGTTATGCCTCCCCAGTGGTATTGTTAAGCTCACCCCATGCTCTCAGATTACTTCTTGGGGTGGTGGGTTGATCTTCTCATCAAGGCAACAATCTGAGAACACCCCTTCTTGGCAAACGCCACAGGAACAACTCGTTCTGTGGTAGCTACTATAACCTAGCAGGTCCTAAAATAACAAAACAGCTCAATTTGGTGGAAAGATGGACCTCTTGATGCTCCCATATCTACACCAAGACACAATAAGGCTTCAAGCAGTGATGCCCATTTTTTGTTATAGTACAGAAGTGATACTTCCCAGATACTATCACCCACTACACTTTGGAATAGAGCTATTTCATACTTTGCTTTATGAAAGGAAAAATTACTACAATGGTAGGAGAGTGGAATTTGTGTATTCCCAGGTCCCTGCAGAACCTGCTGAATACATAAGATAATGGAGGAAGGGAAACCTATGGCGATACAGCTGATCGAGTGATTTTCTATTTAGAAAAGAAAATGCAACTCCACCATGGGCCTGGAATAAAGACCCATAGACTCAACACCATCTGAGAAATACCCAAACAGTGCCCGAACTGTAACTATTACCGTAATTATTTTTATGCTGCTATGCTAAATACACCACAAAACAAAGGGAAGCAATGGAGAAAGAAATCTTAATTCTCCTCTAAACTGCTGAAGAAAACCCCAACATGTAACAGAATAAGATTAATAGATTAATATATACCCATGTATAAGGCCTCATGATTTAAGCATTAAGTGTTCGTACAGCTACGGGACTCTGCAACACCCACAAGCACAATTCAGAAGTAATCCCAGCAGGGTAAGAGAATGCAGTTGCCTTTGTCAAAACATGATGAATTTGGTTTAATGAAGGATGCTAACCCTCAGGATGGAGTCTTATTTTGAGCAAGGGGAGGAAGAGCAGGGGACTAGGTGCCTTTGACTAGATGAATGAAGTTCAACAACTTCCTTGTGAAGGGAGCAGAATACTAAACTCTCTGCTTCTTCAAGTCCTGTCCTGCTCTGTGCCTGGGCAATTGGCCACTTCCCATATTTCTCTCAAATCCTTCTTGAGACTCTTCAAGTCTCATCAACAATGTTGAGACCTGTTTTTTAGGTGTGGAACATGATCCTATCCACACTGTGGCTGAGAGCAAGGATAGAAAGAATATAATAGATGAGTAGAGAAAGCTACTGTATGCTATTTGCCAAATTCTCCATGCCTTGAAACACTAAGAAGCTTAGTTCCCCTGTGAACTGGATATTAAGTTTGAAGGTCAATGTCCTTGTTCATACTCTTGAACACAGCTCAGGAGTCCAGCAGGATTCTAGCAGCTGTGCAGGGTCAGGATGCAACCTTCCTAACTCCTTCCCGTGACATACATAGGCTGCAGCAGACTAGCAAGAAAAAAAGCCTTAATTTAATTAGAAAATGTCCAAGTTTTCTTGCAGTTTTATGTTCTTTTGTTGTTTTCCAGTAAAAGGGCTAATACTTGCTACCTAAATTTTTTATTTGTTTTACTAACTGTAGATTTTTAAAAAATAAATGGGTTTTTTGCCAAGAATAGTACACTGCATGCTCACTTAAGCAATTCCACCAATTACCACTTTTATTCAAAGCTTTAATTCTTAAATGTTATGGCAGAACAGTAAATTATTTTCCAATTTACTACAGGGGACTAATTTATTTATCCCTAATTTATATCAGTTTTCTTTAGGATGCAAATTAGAATTTTATTAAACTGCAGAAAGAAACACAGTTTCAGAAACTGGTTTTAGTCAATGAGCCAGTTAATCACACTAACTTATAACAGAAAGACTGCATTGAACAGAATTTATTCAAACTGATTAGGTACATAACATTAACTGCTTTCCTAACAAGTACCTGTACTTAACAGACTGAACCAAACAGTTTTTAATCACTATGTCCATAATCTTCTAGTTACGAGATTCGAGTTTTCACTCTCGTTTTTTACAAGAATACACTAGAAGTGAAACAAGCTTTTAGGACTGTTCTTTTTTTTTTTTTCTGTTAACTTGCTAAAAGTTTATCAACTTTGAATCATATAGTAATTGAATTGAAGTAAACTTCAATGAGAAAATAATTTTGTTGCATTTGCAGAGGACAAGAGCTGTCCCAAGTAGACCAGTTGCTTCGAAAAAACCTCTCAGTCCACGTGCTCAGCTGGTGATATCTCCCAATTTAATAGTTTGGCTCTGCACAGGAGAAAGTTGGACTTCTTGAAAAGATGAAGTGTATGCATACTGGGCTCTTCACCACTGTTCTTGAAACTTCCCAAATCTTTCACATACAGAAGTGCAGAAGAAGCAAAGGCTAATCACACTGTGGCATTACAATTATTTTGCACTTGGCAAAAAAAAAAAAAAATAAATAAATAGAGATCATCAAATTGATGCAGGTCTTTCACTGCTTCATATTTCCATAAATTTGTTTGAGTAATTAAGGGAAAATACACTTGATCTGTTTTTAAAATAATTTTTATACTATGTATTTTCATTAGGGGCAAATTACAAAGGGAAAAGCACATAGCTGCAGCTGATAAAGCAGTGATCTGGCTACTCCAAATTCTAGGACCTGGATCATTTCACAGAAAACTCTATAAATAGACACTGAAATTCAGAGGGAAACAACAAAAATCAAAATGAAATAACATCATTTTTAACAATATATAATTTGGAGAAATTTTCAACTTACAACAGTCACAAGCAAAACTTACCATTAAACCCCCAATATTTTAATATGGGTAGTCTCCTGATTTCTCAGTTCTTGCATCTGTCAATATATAGTTTAAGTAAGATACCAGATTAGACAACATATCTGGAATTATTTCTCAGATAAAAATGTTCCGGGGCCAAAACCTTGGAATTGAATGCATCTATAAATGCAATTTACAACTCTTTCACAGTTCACAAACTTTAACCAAAAATCTGAGGATTTATGTAAGCAAAAGGAAAGCTAAAGAAAACTTATGCTTCTCTATCTACCAGAGATAGATCCCTAATAACCTATAATACCTGAAGAGATTGCCACATTAGTTATCAATACAGCAGATTTTTTAGTATGCAGCTGTCTCATGACCATTGAGTAGCCTCAGTTCCTCATGATGAGTTATTTCATCCTATACTTTACTCCCAACCCTCCAGTACTCCCTCTATATCTCAGCAACCTATGGCAATACCACCAGATTTCTCTTACATGGTCATTAACAAAAATAAAACAACACACCACTCCCTAATTGCCCCATAGGATCTTTTAATTGGTGACTTCTCTTTAACCAGAGTCTCTCCCATAAACAAAACTCACTGCCCTTTTCCCATGAGCCAGTTCCTCTGACAGACTGGGTTTCTCATACTAAGCCCCATCTAAACTACACTATAATGACTCATGCAGAGTGCTGTAAAAGCCTGGCTGAACGAGAAATAGGTTTTATCCCCTGCATTTCCATGCCTACAGCATAAGTTATCAAAAAACATATAGGTAACTCTGGTAGAAACCATTTTTGGGAAACTGTGTTGCATTTTAACTCAAAACATTTGGCCATCAATTATCCTGGACTGCCCTCTCTTTCTGCTTCCTTCCCCTGCCCCCTCCCTCCATGGTTCTGACTGATATTAAAATACACCAACTCTAGAGGATGCTAGAACCAAACCTTGAGTAACAGAGTAATGACCTACTTGTAATGAAACACCTTCTGCCGCACCTACTACTGCAAGGTCACTCATTTTTCTCAGTTAAAGGATAACAAATGCTATCATTTCATCAGATACCACAAAAATGGGTTCATGAAATGGGTATTGTCGTATTTCTAACCTATCTTTAGATACCTGTCTAAAACTCTGCTTTGCCAGTTTTCTGACAGACCTTAAAAAATCGAGGGGTTTATTTGTTTTATGCTCCTCAATTTCCAGACAGTCCAAATTAAACACAGAATGTGCCACCTCCTGCATGCCTACATGTGAGGCTAGATATGAGTAAAGATGCAGGAAAATTAATCCCAGCAGTGAATATGGATTTGTTTCCCAAATAGAAAGGAATTCACAGTTTCCAATAAATGAACAAAATTAAATAAAGATAAAAAATAATCCTCCTGGCCAAAATAAAGAGTTTTATGAAACAAACAGATGTAATAGGAAAACAGAACTCTCCTTTTAAGTCTTAAACACAAAATTGCTTCTGTTGTCTTTGATCTAAGTTGTATTAAAGCTCAATGAACATTGGAACAAATATTGCTAAATACTGCACTCCGTGGATAAAAAGGAAGAGGAAAGTTTGGCTTTATTGTCCATAACACATCACACAATGAGCTCACCAAAGTTACCAGCTGGGGCCTCGCAAACCACATTGACCAAATAAGGCAAAAGGCTTCGTGCCTGGAATCCTTTCCCAGTTACCTCACTCGGCTTCTGCTCGCCTTGCTCCAATAATTGGAGAGGTCATTTTTTTAAACTCAGATGGAGTAAATCAACAGGCTATCCAATGCAAAGCTGGGTTTGTGTAGTCTCTGGAGAGAAGTCAGCTTTATTTAAACTGAGTGTGTACAGAAAAGGAATAACTGAAATATGTGCAATAAAAACAGAAGAGCAAGTAGTATAAATCAAGAAGAGCAAGTGATGGAGATTTGTATATTGCTGGATAGATTACAAACTCTAATGTTTTATGGGGAATATTTCTAAAATTTGTTGGGCACCTTCAAGTTTTTGAAGTGCATATGAAGAACTGGTCTTAAATGTTATTCTTGTGATGTTCCATAACCACTTGAACTTTGCACTCTGAGTTTATACTGTTCTTGTATTTAACATATAGCATTTTAACATCAACAGGATACATTTTATCTGCCATATTCTCTTTGATTTCTGTGATCATATCTTTTGCCTAAACTTGCTGTAGCTTGACGAAAAAATGAAATATTCTCATTCTCTCTATTAAAGACAACTACAAGAGAATCCTACGTATTTCATCATGGTAGCAAAAATCTTGTGAAGTTACTTATTATTAAAATAAAATGGTGATTCTCAAAATTTATAACATTTTCTCCTTTTTTCCCCTGGGGAGTGGAGGGTAAGGTTTGTCTGTTTTTATCTGCAGCTGAATTTTAACTGGTGTTTTATGAAAGAAAGAAAAAACCCCGGGAAGCACTTTTAAGTGCACTCTCACATAATCTTCCCCTCAGCAAAATCTTACAGTAGTACCTAATATTTCCTGTTATGTATATTGATCACACAACTATCTAACGATTTTTTTCCTCCACAAAATTTGGAAACAGTTTAACAGGGTAATAAAATTTATAATTTCAAAGTCCAATTAGAAGAAAGAGTCCAATACCCAACAGTTGATTGCATCTCTAGCTACTGCTAACATTCCCAATGCTAAAGGCATATACAACTAACTTTGTGCTTCTATAACTAATCTCTTTAAATGTTAGTTCATAGGATATTACGATGCAAATTAATTGTAAAGTGACAGCTCTAGAAGTATGACATAACTATGAGCTATCCTGTAGAGTTTACACCATGCACAGACTCACAGAATATGCTGAGTTGGAAGGGACCCACAAGAATCATCAAGTCCAGCTCCTTGCCCTGCACAGGACCATACCCAAGAGTCACACCACGTGCCTTAGAGCACAGTTCCAGTTCCAGTGCCCAAACACCCTGGTGAAACCTTTTTCTGATATCTAACCTAAACCTCCCCTGACTCAGCTTCAGGCCATTCCCTCAGGTCACCACAGAAAAGAGATCAGTGTCTGCCCCTCTGCTTCCCCTCATGAGGAAGCTGCAGACTGCAATGAGGTCTCCTCTCAGTCTTCTCTTCTCCAGGCTGAACAGACCAAGTGATCTCAGTGTCTCCTTGTATGGCTTCCCCTCTAGACCCTTTACCACCTTCATAGCTCTCGTTTGGACACTCTCTAATAGCTTTGTATCTTTCTCACATTGTGGCACCCAAAGCTGCCCCCAACACTCGAGGTGAGGCCGCCCCAGTGCAGAGCAGAACGGGACAATCCCCTTCCTTGTCCAGCTGGCCATGCTGTGCCTGATGCCCCCCAGGACACGCTTGGCCCTCCTGGCTGCCAGGGCACTGCTGACTCACGTTCAACTTGCCATCGACCAGGACCCCCAGGTCCCTTTCCATGGCACTGCTTTCCAGCTTCTCATTTCCCAGGCTGTCCATACATCCATGGTTGACCCATCCCACGTGCAAAATCTGGCACTTTGCCTTCTTGAACTTCGTATGGTTGGTGACTGCATAGTCCTATAATTTGCTGAGGTCTCTCTCAGGGCCTCCCTGCCTTCGAGGGAGTCAGCAGCTCCTCCCAGTTTTGTATAATCTGCAAACTTGCTCAGTATCCCTTCCAGTTCTGCATTCAAGTCATTTATGAAGATGCTTAAGAGCACAGGGCTGAGGATGGAGCCCTATGGAACCGCACTACTGACAAGTCTGATGTCACTCCATTCACCGTAACCCTTTGTGTCTGACCTGTGAGCCAATTCTCACCCACAGCATGATGTGTTTATCCAGCTGAATGCTGGACATTTTGTCCAGAAGGATACTGTGAGACACAGTATGGAAAGATTACATCAGTTGGCTTCCCTTGATCAGCTAGGTGGGTTATCTTGTCATAAAAGGAAGTCAGGTTTGATAAGCAGGACTTTCCCCTCATGAAGTCATGCTGGCTGTGACCAATGACTGAGTTGTCTTTCAGGTGTTTTTCAATACCTCCCCAGAATAATCTTTGCCATAACTTTACCAGGCACTGAAATGAGACTAACAGGGCTGTAGTTTCCAGGGTCTTCCTTCTTGCCCTTCTTGAAAATTGGGATAACTTTTGCCAGCTTCCAGTCAGCTGAGACATCTTCAGCTTCTCTTCAGAGAGCAACATGTACACAAAAATGGTTTGTGGTTTTGGTGGGGAGATTGATGACAGCGAAACAGAAGAAAGTTTCGATTTGATATGAATACAGTTCTACACACTGTTGTAGATTAACACCACAGGGAAAAAACCAGCTTATACCTGGTATGGTCCACTCAGCTGATGTGTCTAGAAAAGATCGCTAAGAAAAAGTGACATTCTCAGTGTTCTGTGAAACTGACTGCTGAAATCCAAAAAACCCCAAAACATCTACATCTTTTGTTAGACTATCAGCACAGATCATCCCAGAGAAGTTCAAAGAGCGAAATCTCTGTGCAAACCTTCATTAACTGCACTTAAATAACCAGCAAGCTGAACTCATCCTACATTTATAAGAGTACATAAATGCTCAAGGGTTGATCCCAGCAAACCAAAGTAGGGTAAGCGATCTGACCACGTTCTCCATTTTACCAACAAAGAGTTTCACAAAGCCCAAATTTCTACTCTATTTCCTACAGGTCTCATTATTCCTAGATCAAACGATGCTATTTTGTAATTACTAGAAAAACAATACTGAATGTAATTAAGCTCTGACCTCTTTGTGTTGATACCATTTCATTAAAGGCCAATTGTAATTGCTTCCACTGATAAAAATCAATTCAAAGGCAAATGTTTGTATCACACTTGGTTAAGACAGAGTTCTGAATCTCTCATTTCTGAGTTTGTCAGTTGAATTCCATGTGCAGTGCTAGAAAATATGAGTTTGTTTGACATTTTATAAAACAATGACCTGGGAGAGATCTCTATAGGGTATCCATGTGTGAAGCCAAATATTCTGGACTGTCCAAAACACATAGCACTGCATAATAAAATTAATTAGACACTGGAATATGAGTTAGCAGAGCCAAGCTCTCTCCTGAACTCATTCTGTACACTGCAGTGTGATCACAGACAAGTCAAAACAACAAGTGTAAGAGGCGCAAATGCTCATATTTATTATGGAAGAGATATGGAGAAGAAACCAGCACTGTGATACACCAAACAGAGAGAACTCAACCTATCCTGTAGTGCCCTGCCTTTAATATTCTTGATGATACAAAAACCAGAGGAGTTATCTTCAATTAGATCATTAGGTATGTGTTGACATCTACTGAGTGAAATATTCAAAGGAAACATGAGTGTCTTAGTCCTGCAGAGAGCCCTGTGAACTGCCTATGGATTGTCTCTCTCATGTACCAAGACAGTCAATAGTTTGTATAGGCGGTTAATCTTTCAAACAGGGTGCTCTGAAGAGAAGAATGATATCCCTTAAACTGTGTGAATATGAAAAGGAACAGTATTACAAAGAACTGAATGACACTACTAAAACCTACAGAAAACTAAAAATAATTTTGTGCTGGGATTAAATTCTGATTCATGCAGCACGGTAAATAAACTCCCAGCCCTTCATCTCACAGCAGCATAGGGGTGGGACAAGAGAAGAATGCAGTCGTACACAAAAACATATCAAGCAAAAGGGTAAAGAACATCCATTTCAGAGAAATCTGACCTCAAGTTCGCAGTAAAAATTCTTCACAAACATCTACTTAGTTCCTGTGCGGAAGCAGTCCCATGTGTTTGCTACACATTCCCAAAAGCAGTACAAGAAGTATAAACCTCTGGTGTCTCATTCCAATAGCTCTGTTCTTCTTCTGAGTTTGTTTGAGTACAGCACAAGCACAACCTCACCTGCAACATCAGAGAGCTTTTTTTTGTACTCATTTAACCTTACAAATGGAAGGTTTCCCAGAAATTTTTATGAGCACTAATAAAAGATGCAAAGTGCTTCAGAACCAGCATATTTATGCAGACAGAAGGAACTGTTACTAACCATAGCTGTAATTGACCAACACAGCCTTTTCACATATCTCAGAGAACGTGATCAAAGCAGTCACTGATGGCCTGTTAAGAATACAGGATCACACTGAAAACAGCTCTTCTAGACTAACAGTCCATTCCAATATATTTTTCCCCAATATATCTGACTTCTTGAGATGACTACTAAACCCTAATAAAGGCAACCTACACTGTTTCCCTAACACAGATGTAACACTTAACACCCAAGAACTGGATAAAATTACCAAATGGAGCACTTCCACCATGGGAAAATCTGAATACTTTGGCAACATGAATATGAATCACTGCACTGCATCAGCCATGTGAAGAGGAGAGGGAAAGCACAGCCAGAGATTATGCCTAAAGCACATTGATTTCTGTCTTTATACAATGGCCACTTGAGGGATTCACAGCAGTTGTTTGAATCCTCCCTGTGGTTCTGGGTTAACCCAAGATGCAGCGTAATGTAAATGCAGACATCCAAAGATGAACACAATGCCAGATGGCAGGAATGTGCAACAGTAGCAAGAGCTGTGCCCTATGAATATTATCAGTCTTTAAGCTCCATTTCTAAATTGTCTCCTCCTCTGAAGCAAAGAATTTAGTATCATTTACTAACATATTAGCGAGGATGGCATCAAGTCTGTTCAAATACAAAATGCCTATCTTCAGGTCAGACTTCAAAACACAGTGATAAATTCAAATAACAACCCCAGCCACTTACTTTTGCTGCTCCTATTTGCTCTTTACGAAACTTCTCCAGGGGTGCTATTAGCACATCATTAGCATTCTGGATCTGCAAAGTTAAACATAAAACAGAGTATTTTTAATACAGAGTATTTGCAGAAAGTGGAGTCACTGTAACTCTGCCAATGTTCAAGACTGAAAAATGCATGTCTGAAACATTCTAGTAAGAGCATATTGGGTAGAAGGCAAATCATTATGTTTTCTTTACATAAAACATACAACACACATGTACATTAGTCTAGTATGGAACATTTTAATGAATAACTAAAGCAATTTTAATGAATGATACAGTAATTTTCTCTCCAATACGTAGAAGGATTTTCTGGTACTTTACTTCTATTTCTTGCATCTTGCCTAAAATCAGAATACAAAACGAAAACTTTCAGGAACATGTTTTGGCAGAACAAAGAAGACAAACGTACTAGTACTGAAAGCACTGACAAAAAAAGTCTGTGTTTATGGAACTGAAACTTTGACAGCTGAATCTTTTTGGCTATCTCTTTGGATTATATACCTAGTTACAGTGAACAGAGGAGACTGAAGCAGACAGCTCTAAAAAGTTAAGAGGGCTGTTAAAAAATACTCTAGATTGGGTTCCTTCACTTTTCTAGTTTTTAAACTAATTTGAGATGTCCTGCAGCTATTTTTATCCCCTTAACCTAAACTAGAGTTCTTTATGAAACACAGTTTCCTCCTCATGGCCTCTGTTTATTTAGTGCAAATCCAGTCCTGGGAACCCCTCTCTGAAACCCATTCCCAGCAGCGACCACCCAAAGCAGTCCCAAGTCATTCTGGCTGGAAACACACAGGCAGCAGAACACAAATGGCAGCCAAACCATCATGCCACTCACTGAGGAAAGGCAGCATAATTTCACCACATTTGTTTTTTTGGAACAGGAAGGATAACCAATTAAATTGACTTTACTGATGAAAAAATCAGAAGAAACTAAAAACTGTCAACATATCAGAAATAAAGCACAATAAGACACATTACAATATTCTGTTATACTGACAAAACTCTGGATGTTTTCTGCACTAATAGCTTTTTTTCTCCTCGCCAGTCCACTCTTTACCAATACTCATCATTTGGGCTTTGGCAGGTTTGGAGGTCTGGGCAAAGCTAGCATGTACCTAAGCCAAATGTGAATGAATACAGTTCTTGCGGTTCTTCCATAAAAATAATTGATAAGTTACATTGTCAGTTGAGCACAAAAACTTCCCAGAAGGCTGTAATAAAAACCATATAGAATAAACCCACTGAAATGCAAACACATTTTCTTTCTTCACAATCCTAACATTACAATTTGAAAGACCACAGAAACACTACACCTCTTAGCAGGGCAAAGTTTTAGGAGAAGTTGAGACTCTCTTTGACACCTTTATGAAGCGAAGTCCAAGACAGGAGTAGCAACACTGGAATGCTCAATGATACCATGATCAAAATGTGCTACAATTAAAAACAAAATTCAAGCACAGAGGAAGAGGAGGTGTGTTTTCACTGCATTCAACGTCCTCCATCAGTTCCAGTGGATCAGACTACAAAGCTACATTATTCTCCAGGTGGACACTTTCCAATAATATATAGATTTTTAGGTGTCATCCAGCAATCTAACTGGGACTCAACACTTTTTACAAGGCAAAGTGCATGCACTTAATACAAGATAATTTCAATCCCAAAGATCACTAAAGCAGATTAACAGGGGTGCAAAATTTAAATGACTTGCCAAGTAAAATTGCAGTGCATACACCTGGAAGCAGCAGCTGGAAGTTTTGATAGTTTACAGAGCATGTACATGGCACACACAAATCACAAATGCTTGTTGCAGTCACTGGTACAGAAACAAGGATGAAATTTATTTTTTCAAGGTTTTTCTCTGCCTTTTAGATCTGTTGCTAAATATCTCACAGTTCAATTAAGAGAGACACATATATATTATTACGTAATTGCTACTGATACCAGCAATCACCACTAGTCCTGTTGCTAGTCACTTCCAGTCACTAAGCCCAGGTGGAGCTGAAAGGCCCTTCCCTTCACTCAACCCTACCACAGTCATGCAGCCCCCATGCCACATCAGGAGACCTCACTGCATTAAAGTGACTGAAACACAGCTCCGACCCATCTCACTCAGAGCTGCCTCAAAGCAAATGAAGGATCTTGGAAAAAAAGAATCCTGCTTCAAATACCAAGGAACAACATATGCATAGGAAGCATGCATGACTGAGAGGATTCATCTGAGAAGTGGCTTTTCTGGGCTGAAGCACAATGCCGTTACTCTCACAGTTATAAAAGAACTGGGAATGGACAGCAGGCATCACCAGGCTAATCGAAAGATGTCACGCCCTTCACCTAGATGGGGCCTGTGTCGCTAGTGAGCAGATATCCAGTGAATAACGACACAGAAGGTTTTATGTAGATGGTAAAACCGACACTTTATTAATTTACAAAGGTGCTTATATACCTTAGCATGGTGGACTGACATAAGGCTATTGGTTCACTGACCAGCCACCCCCCAGAGGGATTGGCTGGACCCAGTAACTCTCACCTCATATATTTTCTTCTTTGGTCTCATAACAAGACCATAGTTTACAATACTTCTGAATTGTTTTCCTGCAGCGTCCTTGAGAAAGCCTTGCTTTCACACAGACGCCTGTCAGGAAACTGAAATCTCTCTGCACCCAGGCCTGTAACAGCCACAGGGCCTGTGCCTCCAAACAGATCTGCTTCAGAGATGAGCCACACCAACAGAACACGCTGCAAGCTCATCCCTGCACTGAAAGCTTCTACTGACAAGAGTCCTGATGTGACAATTCATCTCCCAGCAAGATTAGGAGCTAAACAAGTAATAGACTTTGGTTTTGGGAGGGAGAATGTGCAGCAAAGGACCAGAGAAAATGCCAGCAGATGCATTTCAACAGCTGGTATTACAAGATGCAGAAGGTTCCACTGCGTAAAGACGTCCATCTATTTCCACCAGGTTGTGCCTAGCTTTTGGGAAATGAAAATTATAGAGAAAGAAGAAATTCTGCCTTACACATTAATTTCCTTTCTTTGTTCATTACTATCACTGCAACTACTTTACTACTTTATCTATTTTTAATAACTTTATCCTTCTTGAGGGTTATCAATTGGCATTACAGCCCCCCCCACACACTCTGCTTCCCCTTCAAAGTAGGAATCTAATACTCCCACAACCATTTCTGTGGAAATCTTATTGCTTTAGTTAATCTGAAATTTTCACGGTGTGTTCCTGATAGAGTAACTTTCTTCCTGCCAAAATGATAATCCCTCTCCTACTCAGTTATCGTGCTAGGTTGAAATCAGGGACATTTGGAACAGGTAAACAATGTCAAAAAGAGTGTAACAGTTTCTTAAATAGCAACTTCAGAAATCCATGTAGTGTTTAAAATATGGATCTTATCCTTCAAAGCTTATTTGGATTAGTCACACCTTTAGAGATGTTATATTTTCTTGATCCAATAGTTACAGAATGCTACAGAGTTCCAGTGCCCAGCATGGCTAATGTGGCAGTCAATCAAATTATGTGATTGTTTCTCTTGTTTGGCAAAAGCAATGGTGTTTCTACAGAAATAGGAAAAAAAAACCAACCACAATTTTAACTTAGTGACAGTTCATCAGTCTTTTTTTAATTAAGATGCTAGACAAGTATTAGCAGACATAATAAGAGAATATTACTTTGACAATTGAGAGAGCTATATTAGATGCAGTAAAAAAGAAACAGATTTCTCTAAACTGGAGAACTTAATCATTTTTATCTTTGGTATATATAAATCCACTTAGTTATAGTTAACTCTGCTTATTGATAAAAATACCATTGAAATGGGTACCACTAAAATCAGAATTTGTAAAACATACTTGAAAAAGAAACATTTAAAAATTCAAAACACTTTTTCTAAGGCAGTTTGGACAACTTCCGAGGTCAATCACTGCTTGCATAACTGCAACATTCCAACACACTCTGAAAGCCTTTGAGACAACATGTGAAGCACCTTCAGGTTTTCTTTTCTGATACATGATCATACACTTTTCCAACCCACCCTCCTTTCTTCCAGATGTTAGCTGTGAAATTGAATTGATGCACCAATACTGAGATTAAACTGTGGTTTTCACACATCACAAGGAAACCCCACATCTATAATTGGAGACATTTTGGGCTAGCAATTTTATTAAAAATTCTTTTTTCACAAAAACACTAAGTGAGGCACAGTTGCAGTGACAGAATTAGGAAGTAAATCAAACTTATCTGAATGACAGCAAAAAAGTTCAATTATGAAAAACTTTTGGGTTTACATAATGTATCTTGGAAATACTTTTTTTGTTCCAAAATCTGCTATGAGTACTTTTCATGGCAACACAGGATGATCACACTTGCACGTGGGAAAAACTCATTTCCCTGAAATACTCAATGACTCGCGAATTCTGAATGCTGACAAATACTCACTTGCTTCATATCAGTATAAGACTTCTAGAAAACACAAATTCATTCAAAGAAGGCAACAAATCTCATATCTAATATATTCATACTAATTTAGAATAACATGGCTGTGCTAGACAAAAAGATATAATTTAATTTTAAATTCTCCCCCCAGTTCCTAACAGTTCCTAACACCTGATCAAAAACCCACTTCTTTCAGTCTGAGGCCTGTATCAACAGCTCCTAATCAATACAACTTCAAATACAACAGCTGAGACTGAATATAGACAACTAGACATATATCTAACTTGTGTATCAAATTGCATGCTACAAAGAATATAAACATGCCATGATAAAACACTTGTCATGTATTTAAGTCCACAGTTTCTGTTTTAGAAGTTAAAAAGTGTAGATATTACACAAAGTTAATATTGTGAATTTCAGCACTTGTAACTACTTGACCTTAGCAGGACAAATAATTTTACAGCTTTGTACAGAAAACTCTACACAGCAAATCTCATACTTAGAAAACAAAAAAATTAATATATTTGAAGTTTATCTTAATCCCTCTCACCCTTACAAAAAAAAAAGACATTAAAAAATATCCAAGCTTGGGTTCATTTCCTAAAAATATCACTACCAGTGCCATTTACTTAAAGTAAAGCTGGTGTTAAAGCAGATTCGTAAGACTGCAAAGTTTTAACCACAGGCTATTAATAACATAGGTTGGACACTTCCATGTACAAGGTGTAATGCAATATGCAGCTTCTTAGCAAAAACCTAAAGCTATATTAAGTGGTATTAATACACTGCCACAAGGGGATGCTTATAAATCACATGCTAGTCAAGGCTGGGAGCAGTTAGTAGTTATATATCTGAATCATAGAATGGTTTGGGTTGGAAGGGACCTTAAAGATCATCAAGGTCCCACTCCCCTGCCATGGACAACAATGCCGTCCACTAGACCAAGTTGGGTTCTTTTTTCCTAAGTTTTTTCAAGTGAAATTTGATTTTCTATATTGCATAGTTTATGTTTCAAAATACATTACTACCATGTCAAATCTGAAGTGTTTCTTAAAATATTTAAAAATTACACAAGAAAATATGCCCGAAGACTGCCTTTAGCACAGAAAGGCCAGTCTCCTTACGGAGTCCTCACAAAACATTAGAGGAAGAACAGAACTTGTTGAAGAACAATTGAATAATTTCAGATGTCAGGTCTCCTCACGGAGCTTTTTCTTTTTCACTGATTACAGAGCAAGCAGATGAAAAAGAAGCCAACCTTCAATAAAGTCAGTCTTCATGAAGAATCTGATTCAGATTCTACCATCAGCTTTTAAAATGTAACATTTATATTCTAAAAAGTACACAATTATATCAGGTGTCAATACACAGAGAAAAAATTATGGTATGTACCTACAGTATTTTAAAATTAACATTACAAACATAATTTTAGATCACAGTATATTCTGAGCTGGAAGGGACTATCTGAGCTGGAAGGATCATCAAGTCCAAGTCTTAAGAGAACAGCTCACTGGGGACTGAACCCACAGCCTTGGTGGTATCAGCACCACACTCCAAGCAATCTTCAGGGTGTATCTTGACTTAGAAATTACTTGGTAGAGGTCTTGGTAAATGAAGGGTTCCTGATACATTTTTCCATCAGAATATCTAATTACAGGTGAGTGGACAAACTAGACTTGAAAGCTTTATCTTTCTAAGTACTTGGTATCAGATTCTGTCCCAGGTTTTCCATTTTTTTTTTCCATTTTCAGAAGTATTTACTATTCCAGAAATACTAACTTACAGAGAGATGAAGCAAGATAGAGGTTTCATCTGAAGCACCCATATTTCAGAGACAAATATCTCAGAGAAATAAGGATCAATCTTTTTATCTCTGTGTCGTCTAATGGTGCAGTAGTACCTTAATGCTTGGATATAAACTCCAAACCTCCTCCCATCAACGCTTCTTTCTGTTTCCAGGCTATGGAAATTTGACAAAGTTAGACAAGCACAGATGCTGTATCCACTTCTGTATGAACCAGGAGAAGATCCTGCTCTTTCCGTTCTTGTGGGAAATTATATCCTTTAAGGTTCACTTGAATAGAAACTGGTTCCATACCCAGTTTTTGGAGTGACAGAATCACAGAATGGTTTGGATTGGAAGGTGAACCTTAAAGACCCTCTAGTTACAACCCTTCTGTCATGGGCAGGGACAACTTCCACTTAACCAGGTTGCTCAAAGTACCATCCAACCTGGCCTTCAACACTTCCAGGGATGGGGCATCCACAGCTTCCCTGGACATCCTGTTCCAATGCCTCCGCACCCACAAAGTAAAGAATTTCCTTCTAAAATCTAATCTAAATCTACCCTCTTTCATCTTAAAACCATTCCCCTTGTCCTGTCTCTACTGGAAGGCTGTCAGAAGATGCCCCCAAAGCCTTCTCTTCTCTAGGTTGAACAACCCTTGGACAGAGATCTTCCCTCTGTGGAAGATCTACGAGAAAGCACACAACCTCATCTGAGGAGAACTAAACTTAATCTTGAAAAGTAGACTGCTGTTAAGACCTTAAGATCTGAGATAGTTGACGATATTTTTGGACAGAATTTTGACAATCCCATATCCTGAATGAAACACAAATTTTCCAGTGGACCTCAAACCTTTCTGGCACAGAAAACTTACTGCAGGGACTGCAGGAGAGAGTGATCCTATCACCGTCAGAGCTCTCCACTTGCATAGTCAGTTTTGCCTTAAGTCCACCCATGCAGTACTCCAGGATTCCTTTGATGGAGACAATGGCTCACCACTCCTGTGCTTCATTCTTCCCCTCTGCCAGTGAAGCTTTGCTTCTTCAGGACACTGTGAATTCCATGGTAGCAAGAGACCTCCAACTCTAAAGTTTATTTCCCTGATATATTCAAACCTTACAACAATTAGCCAAGCATTTAATCTGACCCTCTGTCCTTCCTGTTACTTGATGCTTAACTGTGGTGACACTTCAGGAATTTAAAAGGAAAAAGACAAAAAAGACAATTCCAAGAGGCACATGCTGTTGAACTAGCAACTGAAGGAGAAGGGGAAAAAAAATATTTAAAAGCTATTTTTTAAATCAGAAGTTCAGTTCTGTTAAATCCTTCTATTCAAGCAAACTACTGCAGACATTTGTATTACTGTACAAACTGCAAGACAGCATATCTTTCACACAAATAGACCCACATATTTTTGTAGTTTTTTTTCACTCTCCTCTCCAGAGTGAATAAGACCCTTCACAAAGTTAACAGCTTACCAATATTAATTTGAACTCCGCTTTTTCCTCCACCAGTCTCCAGTGCAGGTAAAATACAGGGCAAGTCATATAGACAGTATCACACCAACTGTAACTGAGACTAGTACTAACAGAAACTACATTCTCGAGCTGAGAAGGAAAAGAAACATGTCAGCATTCTTGAAAGCATGTTTAGCATCAGGACTGTACTTGTACCCTTTTGTGTGCTAATGGTACAAAGAAAAACAAAGAACCTCACTGAGGGAAGCCAGTTCAAGAATTACTCCCAGAACCGCACTTGAAGGGGAAAAAGAAATAAAAATAAAGAAAATAAATAAATAAAATCAAAGAACAAACAGTCCCACTCAAGCTAAGAAGACTGCTAAGCACATTATAAAAACAAGCAAACCTTTCAGAGAGTACTGTGACTATCTTTGTGATCACTAACCAGATGCAACCTTGTCTTATAAGTTGGGGAGAATATCAAATACCAGGTGGTCCTCTCAGGCTCTCAGTCCCATTTGGTAGTTTCCTTTGTTCCTCCCAAGTATCAGCCAAAGAAGAAAACAGTTATAGTTTGCAATCAATACATTTTGGGAGCTCAGTGGCAGGAATGAGTGTGTACACGTAATTTTAGAAATATTCCATCATACCATCTTCTTTTTTTTTTCCTCCTATTTTTAAACTACCCATTATCCTATTAAACACAGCATGTAATTAAAAAGAATTAAGTTTTAAATGCTTTCATTACATCAGCACATGAATAATTAACAAAGTGTTTATATAAAGCACATTTCATTAATTTTACACCCCAGCAGTCTCAAAGTTGAGGCTTTCTGAGCTGTTTCCACATGCTCCTAAACAAGCTGATGATGACCTCTGCTATCTTAGATGAGCGTACAACACAGCAAGTACCTACCAAATACAGCTCAATCACCCTCAAGTATCTTGGCTTTTTTGTGGTAGCTCAATCTTTATGGCAAATGACAATATTTATGGTAACTTAGCACTCAAAGATCCCAAGATCCAGTACAATGTTTCATGAAAACAGCAACCCAATTATCTTGGAAGGAGATACCAATATTCTTCATGTCTGCAATGACTGTGGAGCAGAAGTTCCTTTCTTCCTCCCAGTAGCCAAGCCTTATGAATGACCCTGAAAGCCTGGACCTTTGAGACCACGCTGTACTAACACTGGTTAACTTGCTTTAGAACCAAGGAACAACAGGGAAGCATTAACTCTAAGGATTGGCATTAAGAGAACAGAGGAAGAAAAAAATATTTTTGAGTTCAAATAACAGCTCCCTCACAAAATCTGGAAACTTCAGGTGTCCCCTAATGAATCAGTTTATGCACTGACAACAGCAAGTTCTGACAGAGGACATTATTATCTCAGTAACAATACCTATAACAAAGAATCTCAAGGCCTTACCAGGCAATTAACTCAGCCACTCAGCAATAGTTATCCACTGTCTCTGGACTTGATACAGTCACATGAGCTTCCCTTCCCAACGAATGGGGAGAAATAAGCACAGGATTCCTGTGATCCATTCAGACAAGATGCATCACATCATGAAACTACCAGCTTGTATGGAAGCAAACTCGAATTTGCTAATCTGCTTACATGAAGGTAATTCTGAGTAGATGTATAAGGGCTAAATGCAATAGTATTTAGATGTTTCGAAAAGAAAGCAAATGAACGTCTATGTCGCTGGGCTTGAAGTCTGCTTTCCCTCAGGGATATTGCAAACTCACTTATAGTTTTACGTGATAAGCCAGAGAAATCTGGGACTCAGCAAAAGAGTCGCTTTTCATTCAGCAGAAAGTAGCTGGATTCAAAAGAGACAGGACTAACATTATAGACATTACAGGATTCAGTAAAGGTTACTGCCATGTTAACTCCATGGTACAAAGTTACACTCATAAAGATATATGCCACTTCTAACATGTAACCAAACAGATGAACTACAAGGGCAGTCATACTCCCAAATTGAAGAAGAAAAAATTAACAAAGCAAAGCAACCAATGAAAGAGTGTAACAAATTACTTTCTTCAGAGTTTAAAGAAAAAATAGTCAATTTTAAATTTTATCGCCATGCTAAATAGGGATCATATAAGTTAGGTTTTATTATATTAGGTCAAAACATGGCTTAGTCTAATCCCAACATGAAATAATATTTTTATACCTCTTGATTTCCTTTCATAGAATTAATTTCTAGCATAGTTACTACAGTTATCACAACCGATTACGTGTGGAGTGCTGACACAGGTACGTAATCGGAACTTCTCATCTGATCTAGGCTGTTTTGCCTGTCAAGAACCGTATTTGTCATTGCATATCACTTCTCTTTGATATGGAGCCTCATTCAGTCTCAGACATAAGCATTCTGCCCTCCACTCCCTGGCAGGATGCTGCCTCCACTACTCACACTTTCTGTCATTCATGGGTACTAAGACACCAGATTCTGGTGTTGACTCTGGAACACAGCAGGTAACTGCTGTCTGACAGAGACAGGGCTCATACAGGGAGCTCACTGAAGCACAGCATGGAAACCAACAGAAACAAATGGATCTTCAGAAACCAGCAGTTCCCACCATCTGACTCTATTCACTCAATACTGCTCCAG
The DNA here is from genome assembly GCA_013400975.1 of Atrichornis clamosus. NCBI lineage: Eukaryota > Metazoa > Chordata > Aves > Passeriformes > Menuridae > Atrichornis > Atrichornis clamosus. The sequence goes on along the minus strand of WBMZ01009657.1, from coordinate 62,972 downwards.
AAACATCTTATGTTACCCAATGGCAATGTCTTACAGACGCACACAAGAAATTCCCAAAGGAACAAGTATTTAACAGAATTATACAAGATGCAGCATGTCTTACAAATGACTTCAAGCACCTTACAATTATTTTTCTTATTGATTTGTTCATCTCTTTATGAACTGCAATCATAAGAAACAATTCTCAATGACTGCAAGACTGAACTCTGTAGACACTGCTCAGTGAGTGACGAGACACATAAGGGAGGGTAAAAAGGAACTTACACGAGAATACTTGCACCAGCAGCAAGTTTCAAATGCATCTCAAAAATTCTTGTTTTGCATAAGGTAGGTTATTTATGACTGAACTTACCATTGCAGAAAAATAAAATAAACAACATGATTTCCATATATTAAAAGTTTTTAAAGATGAAAATAAGGTGTTTCGCATGTTTTGATAAAGTATATTACCAACACATTCATTTAATACTTCTTTTTAATGCCATTTCCTTTTAATTATCCACTCAATGTATTCATTGCCTATGATGTCTCTGGAGGGAAAAGCTAAATATTCATTCCATCTGTTTTAAATTCCACATTTGAGAATTTGCAGTAAGCTTAATACATCTTTGTTGCCTTATGATTAGAAAATATAGTTATATTTAAACTCCCAGAACTGTTGTTATTTTACAGCAGTTAAGTTTTAATGTTTGTATGCTAATCTGTTTTGGTCATAAACACAAGGTTCTTGGGCATTGTTGGATCACTAATATTTCAATCATGACTTTAAACAGCACCAAGAAGAAGCTACTCAATTCCTACCATTTGTATGTGAAACACAAATTGCATTTATAATCATTCTCCAATAAAAGGTTTGGTTTGGCAAACCAAATTTACTTTACATTTGAAAAACTGATGCTCAATCTGTCCTGCTGAGTTAGGAAAGTGCAGCAGATCCATACTATCAGTCACTCCACTTAGCAGTAAAGCCAGAGGCTACAAACTTGCCACATGCCCAGTGAAAAAACTCCCTCTGATAACATGCAGTGGCAGTGAGATGTCTAATACGTTTTATGGACAGCCTTAAAAATTATTTACACCATATAACACAATGCCATCTGCATACAGAAAGCAGATTTTTTCCTACGAGGAATATTAGATGCCTTTCAAGCGTTGTGAACTGCTGAAGTGAAATGGCTACCAATAGCTTTATGTTAATTCTGGTTTACATCTTCAAGATGAACAACACAAAGGCTTGAGAAAAAAAATGGATTACTGAAAACAGCCATGTTCCACATACATGCACACATGTATGCAAAAAGGCTCTCATTTTCTCATATTCTTTACTTTACTGCAAGTCTCCAAAGACTGCTAGATTTAATTCCCTTTAGGTAGGTGAATGGAGAGATAAGTTAAATACCTTAAGTATTTGACCCAAATAAGACCAAACTGTATCTTTTGATGCTACCACCATATTCAACAGAGTTTTATAAACTTAGATTACAATAGGAAAACCATGTGATGGTAACCTTCAAATATGTCTTGAAATTTTTATCAGATGTTTAAAATACATTGTCTTTTATAAAATTGTCACACCAAAAATTTACATTTATAGCATCTTTTAAAATAAGAGATTACATAAAAAATTGCAGACTTTTAGATGTTATGATTCACAAATACTGCAAATGCAAACAACCTTCAGTGAAAGCAACACAAAATATTTTACAAGACAAACATGGAAATGGAGAAATGAAAACCAGCAGTTGATAAGAATTCTGAGAAATAAAAAGGAGACTGTGCTAGTAATACATAATAGTCTCAAGCAATGGAATGCCAGAGATCAGTATGAAGACAAAAAAATCCAGCTGAATTATTAAAGGGCATGGCTATATTTATGACCATTCATAAACACACACTAGTTGCACATGTTAAATTGAAGGAAATCACATCTTAGACTTGAAAGCATTCAGAGCAAGCACATAATTTCTCTGTCCTCTCCAATTCACAGCATACAAACTGGCAAAGGAGTACTATGTTTGTTGAAACATTGGATACTCCCCAGAAGAAACATCTGTCTACAAAAGGGGTCCAAACAGATTCAGACAAGCCATTCTTTATAATGCAATTGAAGTAGTAGAGGCAAAAATTCAAACATTAATATCATACAAAAATTATTAATTTTAAAATTTAACTTCTATTCTTCAGTAGCCTGAATAAAATAATAACAGTAATTCCACAGCTCTTCTCATGCGTCAAGTCTCTATTTCAAATGTCAAACTCTATATCAAGTATTACAAGTACTGAATAAAGATATAAACACTGGCATGCTGTAAATTAGGCTTCAAGGGGAAATTAAGATGCAAAGAACGGTACCAAGGGAATTGTCCAGACATGGGTTTAACAATGCTGCTCCTGCCCTCCCACAGTAACTTTTAACTAAATTGACTTCATTCCTCTCACAACGTGCCTTGCCAAGAAATGGATTTGAATAAAGGGCCCTCATTAGCAATAAAACTTTGGAGGGTGGAAGTGCTGCTTGGAATTTGCTTTGCTGAAGCGCATGCAAGAAAAAGTACTTTGCTGAATTACTGAGTGTCTGCACAAGCCAGACCCAGCCTGCTGGCCCTACTGTGTCAGCTGCTGCTCCTGGGTTCTTCAACAGCAACAGAGGAATAAAGTTGCAGCATCCATGAAGTGATAGTGAAACTTAGGATGTCATCCTGCTCTACCAACTGGGGAGCTCAGAGTGGCTATTCAGACCTTCTCAACTCCTAGCAAGGCCCTGCAGTGTCCTCTGCGAAATGATATGTGAAGGCTGATAGAATTATGCAATGGGTATTAATGTTCAAACCCTTTTTACCTGCTCCCTGTTAGCTTCTGAGAAAAAATTAAGGTGTTGGTGACTCTTGAATGTAGTGGTTAAGTGCAGTAAAGTATCTAAGCATTATTAAGAGTTGCTCAGAAAACTCTGCTGGTATTGAGAGGACTTCTACCTTAGTGACAGCATAAAATATTTATGTTTTACTACTAACAGTGTCACTGATCCAAGCTGAAAACAAAGAATGTCATATCTACTTCAAGGAACTTATGGATCAACAGAATTATACACTAAATTCCTGTAACACTACCTTTAATAAGCAATCTTTAATTCAGGTTCTCAGGCCACAGCTGCGCATCTAAAATAGGGTGCCTAGAAGAATTTAAGGAAATTTTCATTATAGCACAGTTCTAACCACTGAGTTTTGAACAAACTTGACAAGCTACAAACTTGGCTCCATGAGTGAGTAATCTTTAACACCTGGAAGGTTCATACAGCATGGACTACCCTTCTTGTAAATAATGTAGCTCCCACTGTGTGATAAGGCAAAACCAGAACTCCAGATTCCTAGCATTCAAAAATAATACTGAAACTAGGACACCCAAACTCATTATGAAAATACCAAATGTGCCTGAGCAGTACCTGCTGAGGGACTTGCAATCACTCTTTCAGCTCAGCTACAAAGTTAATGCCAAAAACTTGAAGGGTAAGACATTTAAATCTGATCGAACGGGAGGAGGGACTCCAATATTGTTACATATAATACACAGCAGAAAGAGATCACTTGAAAACAGAGAAAACCTGGCCAGCCTTAAGGTAAAATGCATTTATGATAAGACTCTAAGATGTGTTGATCCACTAGAAAACTCTTACATGAATACATCTTAAAAACTTTCTGTTCTAGGTACAGATAAAAGTCCTAAGAAAAAGTCCTAAGAAGCACTCAAGTGTCTCATCTTCAGTGTGATCAGAAATCAGAAGCCAAAAGGCATGAACTGGTTGTTCTTCACTCACTTCCTTGATGTGTGAGTTTAAACAGAATACTTACTCTACTGCAATGTTAACCATTACCAAACACATTTTCCTGAATAGGCACCAAGAGCACACTGACACCCAGCGACTTCTCCAAAGAGCAGGAGCAGTGAGCAGATGCTCAAAAGAACCTGGTTGCTTGCAAGTACCCACACACGACATGCATTGATTGTTGTAAAGTAAAATTCAAATGCAGAAAGCACTGTACATCAAGGTGTGTTCTCCAGCATTGTTCTTTTATGTGAAAATACTCAAATCTTACCCCTACAGGAGTTTTAAATGCACTAACAGAAAACAATGGCCAATAAGTTAAAAAGGAAAGGGGAAAGACCCAACTGACTTTTCTACCTTTTAGTTTATTGTAAAAGCCCACTAGAGAATAATACACTGGAAAAATTCGCTGCACTGTGGCTCCATTTTTGTATCGCCTCCTGTGCTTTCATTTCTTTTAGGATATGCTAGTGCTTTCTTTTCCCTCAAAATCCTTCCACACAACAAAGACCATGCATGCCACCTACTCTTTCACTTCAAAAGGACACACTTCAAAGACCTGATTTCTCTGTCCTGTACTCCTGTTTTCCCTTCAGCAGGCAAGAGCTCAGTGGGGTCACCAACAACATGTCACTACTGTCACTAACAACATGAGCTGGACACTTACGTCTCCCCTCTGCCTCCTCTCTCTCTTAGCCTCTCCTGTCTCTTAGACTTGCTGCTTAGTTGTGTTAGCAAAATTATTTTCCACATAGATGGGAACATTTTATAAAGCATTAAAGAATGCATTTCACTTTTTCTGATCTAGGCACTATTACAAAGATGACTGAAGCTTGAGGTTTCATAACTAAAACAGTTACACCCTTTCCCTCCTATTGGAGAAAAACATCCCTACCTGGTGTTAAATTAAAAAAAACCCTCCAAACCAACAACAACAACAAAAAAAAAAACCCAAACAAAAAACCAAAAAAAAAGCCACCACAACAAACCAAAAACATGCCCTCACCCACCTCCTCCCCCAAACCAAACCAAACCAGCAGTTTGGGGGTTGTCCCCTTTTTTTTTTAGCAAACCCTTAAAAATATTTAGAAGACATAAATCAACAATGGATACGGTCATGGTAGGTAGCTAATCAGCCAATAAGAGATACCACTTCTTTTTTTCAACTTACTCCATGGACGGTAACTCAGTGAAAACTGTAAAAGATAAGACAACCGCAAACACAACCACATTGAAGGAAAAACAGTTCAGCTGTGTACTTACAAGTTTGGGTATTTATCTTTTTATCACTACCATTAATACAAACAGACTCTTGACTAGACTGAGAGTTCAAATCATACCGAAAGCAATGGAGAGATTGAGAAAGTAATTTCAGATAGCCAGCAGAAGAAAATGTTTCTGGTTTTACCTCCCGTTATGGCTTTTCAAACAAACCAAAAAATTTCTCAGCTTGAATGTTTACATTACATATTATCAAGCGGGAAATGACTACATAAACACAGGAAACAGTGTAATTGGAACACAGAACTAATTAAGAAAAAAATTGATCCTGAATTCAAGTATAACCATGTTTCACAACATTTTCAGTAATACACTGTTCTATGGAGCACTCTGGTAACAATGTAGATATTTTAATATATTACAATTATCCTTCACTTCTTAAACATTTATCACATGAAATGTATTTTTAATCATGAAGAAAAAGTAAAGAAAACAAAACCAAATCTTCTCCTAGGGGGAAATCTTCAATTTAAGAAGCAGAGAAGTGAAGGAATCTCTGTTTTTGTGGAGAGTTTGCGTGGCTTTTGTCATTTAACTTTTGTTTTTTTAATTCAATGCATTAACAGTTACAGAAGTGATCTGATTAAGATAAATCCTAGCAAATAAGTAACAAGCTTTACTCTACAAAGACTTTATTTTAAACCTTCCAAGACATTTTCAATCTGGCTGTTAGACCTACTTAAGAGTCACCCCAAATCAGTTCCGTATGTTTATTACTTTGTCTCTTTGCTTTTCCAAATCCCGATCTGTAAATTTTGCAGCCAGGCCTGTTTCCCTCACTGTGCAGATGTCAACAAAACCTCTCCAGAGTGGAGTGAACGTACCCTGAACAGGCCTCCCTGTGAGGTCCTTTAGGATATGAAGGAAAAGTTGGAATCAATAAAAAAATAAATAAACATTTAACTAATCAAAGTAAGAACTTTCTAACTTACCATGAAAAGTAAAACCAATGTTATTTAATTAGCACAGACTATTCCTTAAGGGATGTTGAGCTGTCAGACTCATCACAACATTTATTTTGAAAAGCTTCATTTGTCAGAATTCCTGAAGCTGACTTTAAATATGCTTTCCTTAAAAAAACAGAAAGTCAGAATGTGGATTCCTATTTCCTATACCAAAGCTGGAGACCTTAAGGCAAATAGACAAGTTGTTCTTTAGCGACAGACTTCTTAACGGACCAAGAGTCTGAATGTTCAGATGTTATAAGCAACAACTTCTGAGTCCAAAGTAAGAACAAACACTTCAAAATTTAAACTGAAACAAGTAAATAAACAAAATGAAAGTTTAACAGTGAAGGATAAAAATAAGCAAATGGCTAACCCAACAAGGAAACCAAGATGCTGGCAGAAATCTTTACTAGAGCTATGATTTTGTATTAAATTTTTCAGAGTGCCAGAAATGGTTACATTTGACATAGTGGCTACCTTGTCTGATTTTCTTCAAATAAAGAAACAATAAAAATGGTCAGCTACAGAATTCTCCATAGAAATTTAGGCTCCTAAATACTGAAATCAATCTATTTAGAGTCTCACACAAAATGCTCTTGGGAAAAATGTCACGGCTAATGATGTTACTTTTAAACTCAACTGGAAAAGCAGATTTGTTAGAAGTTGTCCAACTTCTGTCTGTTTCCCATTTTCCACCTAATTCCTAACTTGAAGAAGTGTAGAAGTCTTCTTGAGAAATACAGCATTTTCTTTGCCTATTACCATGACAGGCACCTTTGAAATAACTTACTGAACAATACTTAATGACAATCTGATTAACCATGCTCCAGGCTAAGGATACATGGTCACTGAACAATACAAAACACTTAATCTGTTTCTACATTACATTTTCCAACACTCAGCTTCATCTCAGTTTGTGCCTTAGACATTTTCCTTGGCAAAGTCTATTTTCTTTAGAAAAGTATTTCACAATGCAGCTTATCATAAGGAAGTTTTACTCACATTCAGCCTAAATTCTCTCCCAAATTCTTCCTGTCAGATGATTGTCTCTTCTTAGCTAGATGATGTAAGCAGCATTGATACTTTCCAGACAAAGAAACAAAAGTTTCAAATCAAAGAGTGATAGCTTGAGAAGTAAGGTGAACAGTTCAAACTGATCTACCCACTTACTCTTTTATCAGTCCATGCAATCACTTTTCTGTGAGCTAAAAATGCTTTATCTGTGGATAAGTGGTGGCTGTGGGTACTAAGCAACTGTGTAAGCAGTCACATAATACCTGTCTGTTGCTCCTAGTGAAGCTGAGAATTGAAACAGCCAAGCAGATTTGTGCTGGTAGTACAGTTGGCCCTGTACTACTTGTGACCATTGTCTGCTGCCTTCCAGTATGAAAAATAATTTTCACCTTCACAGTCACTGTAGGTTTCCATAGGTCAATTCCAGTAACTGCAAAAGTGAGGTTAACAGCTCTATTATCTGTTACTATTAGGAATCACTTTGCATTATATTGCACAGCTGCTGTACAATAAAACACTGAGAAAGGCAGCCTGACAGTTCAATGCTTGGCTTCTGTGACACGTCCCATTCTCGACAGAAGAACCATGGCAGTATCCAAACTATCTACTATTTGTTATCTCTCCAGTACCAACAAAACCAAACCCCAAAAGTCATTGTTAAAAAAAAAAAAAAAACCCAAAAAGTTGGTGTTGAGGAAACTAGCTATTCAAAGAGATTAATGTAATTAGAAGTTGTATTTTGCATTAACAACTACTTCATGAATGAATACATCCAGGCATAAAGCCAAAATCAGCTGAGCTGTTTGTAATGGTACTATGCCCAGGAACTGTTAATGTTGAAACTGGAAGTATGTATCCTTTCAGGAAACAAAAGCACGTGTATGAACATTTAAGATATTTTCTGAAAAAATGTAGGTTAGCCACAGATGTGAACGACTCAGAGGTAAGGGAACTCTTATAGGTATAGGATCCATAGAAAACCTTTCAGTTTCTCCACACTAGTCACATACGTAATTTTACTGGTAGCTGACACACTGCAGAATGTTCAGGGGTTATTGAAGGCTCAAATGCTGAATAACTATAAATTAGAAGGTTCTGAAAGTTATCAGTGGTGAAAATTCAAAATGCTTATGTTGGGAACAGCACACTAAGAAAGGGACACAGGACATGGGATGACACGTACAATGACAAGACATTTACAGCAAAATGTCTAGAAATATTATCAGATACAGATTTCTTAGCCTTTTTTTCTGCTCTCATGCAAATATAACTAACAAAATAAACCAATTTAGAAAGCTTCCATTTAGCCTATAGAAAGGGCTCAATATAGTTTAAGAGGCAGCTTAGGGGAGAGAAAGGGCTAGCATGATTTCTTTAAACTATGACTTTTTTAAGATGGGATCTGTGTTGGTACCTGGGCTCAGCTACAGAGGTGAGCACCTATCTGTGTCCCTGCCGAATACCCTTGAGAGTAACCAAGTTGACCTCTGCCCCAGTGTGGGAATTATGGATGCTCTCGCCCTGTCAAGCGGCTTCACCACCCTCTTGATGGCATCCCAGTGAAAAACTGGCCTTTACCCACGGGGTGGAAATGCTGGGTACAGTCTGGCAGCAGCTGTCAGGACCAGCGGGGCCCCCGCGGGTGCGGTGCCGGTCAGGGGCAGGCCCGGGCTGACCGCTGCTGCCACAGGGCAAAAAACCGGCCCCAGCCCAGGGGCACAGGGCGGGTGCAGACACATGCTGACACCAGACCCCGGTGCAGGCGATGGTTGGCCGTACTCCACGCCATACCAGTTGTGATGCCTGGGTTTCAGTGGGAATCTCGCATCAGCTCCATGAGGTCGTGTCATGACATGTCACATGACAGCAAACTGGGCCAAAATATTACTGATCTTCACCAAGGTGGACAGGCCACCTTCACTTAACCCAGAAAGGAAATATAAGTCAATATTGTTCAAAAAACAGCCAAAAGGACAGCTATCTAAAGAAGCAGCTCTCAGAATATTTTAACCCTTAAGGTTGCCAGACTTTGTGGCCCCATCCTTCAAAACTTCCTGCAGGACCAAGTGACCATGGCTTCCAAGATTTCTACTGTAATTTCCTTTAAAGACTAAAAAAATAATCTCTTTCCCTGACCACAGCTAGTTGTAATAGCGAGGCTGCAACAAACATTGAACCAAAAGGTGGATTTGCAGTCATTCATTTTGGTGGTCATGCCAGGTTAAGCAGAGTTTGTTGATCTTGCATTACTTTATCCTGTCTTCGACTTCTTTTGTACTCTGCTCTTGTGACACTGAAACAGACTGTTGCAACATGGTTGAAAAATAACCAGTAAATATTTTGTTTGTTTTGCTTTTAACCAGGTCAGTTTTCTGAAGTGGGTACATAATAAACTGGCATGGCTGCCAAAAAAACAGACAAAACTGTTAATCTGTTTCAATCTTAGTTCAAAGCAAAAGCACTTGCTCTGGGAGATGCATCCAAGAAAGTCTGTCAAAATAAAAATAACTGGAGCTTCTACAAACATTTGAAAAGTATAATAAGAGCAACCTAAATGTTCTGCAAATACTAACACAACATCCTAACCGAGAATACTTAGATAAAACAACCCTGTATGTAACACAGCTATGAGCCCATGCAGACTACACAGATTGCCCATGGGAGAATATTTTGCTTTCTGGTGAAAATGTGGGGGGGTTTTTGATGTTTGTTTGGTGAAAATAAAGGCATATTTGTTTCTACACACATAAAGTGGTACATAAAGTGCTTGTGTTGCTATCTGTTTTTAATCATATTTCCCAGAATATAAATAGGAACAACAAATACAAGGGTTTCAAACTATTCCAGAGATCAGACTAAATGAAGGAAAATGAAAATGGAAGTTTGTAGGAGTGAAGCAGCTTTTCTCATACTTGTGGGAGAACTGCAAATAAATTCAGAATCTATTAAAAAAAATTTAAGAAAGCAGTAGAATCTCAGGTAACAGCATGTTCTGGCATTAACACTGGCTAGTAATGGGTACAGAACATATCCTCTGCTACAAACAACTCCATTCCCTCCCTCTGTAGTCACAAAATAAATGCATAAAACTTAAAGGCTATAAGGTTGGCTGATCCAGAGCCCAAGTTCCTTTAAAATACTCATTTAAAAGTGCAAACATCTTTCTCTTTTTTCTGTCAACACTCATCTGAAGAGACACTTGGGTAGTGACTGTGTTGAAAGCAAAAACATCTACAAACTGAAATACGAACTACCCATATTTCTGTGGAGACTAAAACGCCATTAAAATAAACTCCTTCCAGCCACTCTACTCACTGAAAGCTTCTCAAAATGTTGGGAAGTTGCTGTTGCGTAATGCAAGACTACATACAGTGAAACACACACATCGAATGAGCATATGAATTGAGAACAAATTAGATTTATAAAATGAGAAGTAGCAAGAGGTTTTCCAACTAACCCTTCACTTTTAATGACGAGAGCATTTCATCTCTCCATGATAGTCTTCAAAACTGGGAATAGCAAGCAATCTCATTTTGTCAATGTTCTCTCCTCACTGAAAAATCCTCCAAGTTAAAGCTGGAGAGAGACCTTTTACAGGGACATGCAGTGACAGGACAAGAGGGAATGGCTTTAAACTGAAAGAGGGTAGGTTTAGATTAAATATAAGGAAGAAATTCTTTACTGTGAGGGGGCTGAAGTGTTAACCTGTTGCTGAGGACTAGTAGGTCTGTTCTGCCAAAAATTCTCAAGTGTGGTAAGAGATGTAATTTCAATTAATGAATCACAGGCCTCCAAATAACATTGATCTAATTTGTTTGAACTACAGCTGAGCAAAGAGTCCTTCTTGCTGTCTTCATCCTCAGCTTCTAGGTGTTGAGACTTCCTTGTTGCCTATCTCTGGTTCTTTTCTCTGGTACACAATGCTTTCTGGCCAGAAATGCATATAGAAAGTATTCAAAATGGGGGCTCCCCAGAAAGGTTTACAAAGGCATGTGATTTGTTTTCAGTAATTTTCCCAACGATTTCTATAACTTAGCTTGACTGTCAGAGGACAGCAAGCTGATGGTTTAAAAGAAGATTTACAAAACCATTCAAATCAGAATTTTCCTATCTTGCAGAATGTCACTTGCGAAAGACAAGGATTTTTTCTGTAATTAATATCAAATATGCAGTCTACTATACCTGGGGTAGAGTTGGAGGAAGAAAAGGGGAAAAAATAAATAGATAAATGTAGGTAGAAATGTTTTTTGTAACAAAATAAAAGAATTCGGTACTGATTTAATGATCCTTGTTCAACAGAAACCTCAAATGGGTATTTCCAAATTAGTAATCTGATGCACAAACCCAGAAAGTCTTTCCAAAGAAGTTAGGTTAACAACACAATTCATGCTGCCTTAGTGACTCAACAGGATATGTACAGCCATCTTAAGTACAAGGAAAAAAATTAAACCCTCTAAAACCAGCTCTGAGGTGCTTTTAATTAATTTTAAAGAGCAAACATGCTGGGGGAAGAGGGAGTAGGGTGAACAACAAAATGAAGAAACAAAAAAACTGTCCTAATTTCAAAGAAATCCTTTTAGTTGTAGTGTTTTACCTTCACTTATAGCAATATGCTTTCAATGTCTTTGCCTGCAGATTCCTACCAAGGAGATTAATTTAAATGCCAAAAATTGTATGAGAGGTGAAGAACACTGAAATCAGTTACCAAGTATATCAAAACACCATCAAACACTACTTTCTGTAATTTTGAGAGACACCACACAAAACAAAATGCCAGGAGTATGTTCTGTAGTCTCAGGGTGCTAGCATATGCAATATTATTTTTCCCTTTTATAAACTGAGTAATAATGGCACCTTTGGACAGGAGACTGCTTACTCTTCTGATGGAATCCGTAACCCACTTCACATTATAGGGAAAAGGTTAATTCTGCTCAACAACATGCTGTGCCCTTTGGTATCTGATTTTATGTACCATTCCATGGATAGCTGGTTTCAGCAGTTCATTTATTTTTCTTCAAGTTCTGCTTTTGAAACTGAATATTTTGATGCTTTCCCTGGAAGCAGATAGCATCAGACCCCTTGTGTGAGGGCAAATACAGAACCACAATGAGAACATCCAGTTAATACAAAAGAAGTCCACAAAAATGAGATACTGTCTGAAGCATGAAGATTATTAGATAGAAAAAAGGCAGACATTATAAAGAAAAATATTCATCGAGCACAGTACAAAACCATCCACTACAGAGTTTTTATACTATCCCCTGGAGTATTTAATATTGGTCAGGAATCTCACTGATTCATGATGCCAGAGAGAAAAGCTCTGAGACCATTCATCACTTGCCAGCAACTCAAAAAAACTTGGATAAATAGCAAGGAATTTAAGAATTAAGAGCCTATTTCAGTTTGGGATTTAGTAAACTCTCAGAAATGGTCAGGGAGTTACAGCAAGATAACATTAACACTCAAGAGAACTCATTCAATGCTTCCAACTCATAGGGGATCTCTAGGACGAGGAGCATGAGCCAGTTCATCTATACTTAACGCCGACACAGAAGAATTTTAAAAAAGGAAAAGGAAGTAGCATTTTATTTCACTGCCAGAACATTTCTGTTTGTTACAAAGTTTACTAACAATATCAAACGAATAGGAATCATGAATAGAATAAGAATCTGTAAAATAAAATATTGCATAACTTCTTTAATAGAAAGAATATAAACTCAATGAAAGAGGAAGGAAATTACTTTAAGTATGTTCCCTTGATAAAGATTCAAACATTCATATAAGATTAAATTATAGCATGTCTATTGCTCCCTAACAATCACTGGGAAATAGAGGTCATTATTTTACACTCCGTGGTGGTTTGCTGCGGAAGCCATTGGAAATGCAGTGGGGATGAATCTGACTTTTTATCCAATTTGCTCTACATATAGAACCCAAGAGTAGTGCTGTTTGGTTGGAGGCTTTTTAATGCACCATTTACCAACAGCATCATTAGCCACCACAACATGACAGATATCAAACCTAAGGCTGTATATCATAAAAAAGGTATCTTATGAGTTACTTTTTCCTTTATTTGCTTTTTAAGGGGAAATGTGTGGTGCGTGGCCTCTGATTTTTCTGACTACTAGTCAATTTTCTAGCATCAGGAAATAAAAGGCAAGGATAAAAGAAACTGACTTGCAATAACCACCATATTATTCCAGTGCCTATAATAATGGCTACAAAGCCTTACACAACAGAATATTTATTTGTATGATACACAGTTTCATTTAACTTTTTAGTTCAGTGTTTTTCCCAGTAATACTGTTCATAATATCTTGTTTCATTAGCTTCTTCTAAATAAAAAATAATTAGTTCCTTCTGGCTCTTTATGCAAAAAGGACAGAAGACTTGCTAAACACCTCTCAAACTATCTCCTTGACCGTTGGAAACACTTCATTTATACATTCAGTAAACAAGCACGCCATCACTGAGTTCACCAAGACAAAAATATAATTTGACTTATGAAGAATTTAATAGGCATCAGATGAGAAATAAATTGGTTATATGAATATATACTTTCCATATTCAAATCTGATTAATGCACTTATTGTGTGCTCATAATTTAATGAAATAAAGTTCATGGCAGGGAAACAAGGCCATTAGCTGGTGTGCAAAATTAATGTCTATCATTCCACATTCTCATACATCCTGCATTTGCTGGTACAATAGTGTCTTTTACTGTCACATGCTTCAAGAATTAAAAGAAAATTGTAAGTACTCTGATGAAGTATATCCATAAATAGCCACAACATAGCCTAGCTGTTTTTCTCCAAGCCTTCTACAAAATATCAAAAAGAACAAGGTGGGGTTTTTTTTAATAACTTTTGCATGTTTTCTCTTTCTATGCAAAAGGAAATTAAATTCTTAAAGATCTGCATGCCCTGTCTCAAGCTTTCCCATCAGCTGAGAACTTTGTCTAAAATCATCACTGATCTGCAAATTGGCTGGCTTGAAGTGCTTCCAGCAGAGAAATCTAAGCGTATGCATAATGCTCCAAACTTCCCCAGAAATAAGCGAATGTGTTTTGAAGACTTCACAGTTAAATTACAAGCTTGTCATGTAGGAAACATCATCAGCAATCAGTTCAGCCTATAGCATGGCACACTGATCCTCACAGGGACCTCTGGATTCTACGATGACGTGTAGAAAACAGCAGTAAGAGACTGGAGAGTAAAAAACCCCGTGTCTTTGGCAAGGTGATACTTTAACAGCTTAATTTCAATAAAAATTCAACAAATTCCACCAATAGGAGCTCAAACTTTGGAAAACCAGAGAAATTCTAAGTTTGATATATTTTCTTATTCAAATATAACTACCATGAAAACTGTGTGTCCTCAATATTCTCAGCACCAACATTCAGTTTGAATAACAACAGAATGAGGTTATTCCAAACTGAGCAAAACGCTGGCTACAAATGATTTCCTGTCAAGAGCAGCTTCTCCATACATGAAGACCCCTCAGGGAACCCACGCTGTAGCAGCCTGTTCCTGAGGGACCGAATCCTGTGGAAAGGACCTGTACTGGAGCAGTTCATGAAGAACTACAGCCCACGGGAAGGACTCACATTGGAGAAGTCAGTGGAGGATCGTATCCCACGGGAGGGACCTGCACTGGAGCAGGAGAAGAGCGTGAGTACTCCTCCCTGTGAGGAGGAAGGAGCTGCAGCCCCCATTACTATGCCATTCGTGGAGAGGAGGTACAGAACTGGGATTAAAGTTAAGCCTGAAAAGAAGTGAGGGGTGGGAGGAAGCTTCTTTAAGATTTGGGTTTTATTTCTTACTACCCTACTCTGATTTGATTGTTACTAAATTAAATTAATTTCCCCAAATCGAGTCTGTTTTGCTCGTGACAGCAATTGCTCAGTGATATCTCCTCACCTTATCTCAACTCATGAGCCTTTCCTTCTATTTTCTCTCCCCTACCCAGCTGAGGAGGGCAGGGACAGAGCAGTTTTGATGGGCACGTGGCATCCAGGCAGGGTCAACCCACCACACTCAGCTGTAAAATCCATGCATTCCCACTGAAATCATATTGATATAGAACAAAATGTATCATTCTATCTGACTGGTCTTTTCCCACTTAATCAAATGAATGTTTTTTTTCCCCATATTACGCTAAAGGCCTTCCCACACCCTTTACAAAAACGTTACATGGAAAGATCAAACTATAAACCAAAGAGAGGCCATCAGCTTCTAAAAGTGAAAAAGGTAGTGGCAACTCTGAGGAAAAAAAAAAAAAGAGGTAAAAAAAGAGAGATAAAATATTATGAAATTATTTATACATATTATGAAAGACTAACGAGATTGAAAAATAAAACCCTGACCTATCCAGTGCTTTTTCTTTTTCTAGTTAGTTCACAGCAATCTTTAACTGGAAAGCTATTAATTTAAAAACATACTTTAACTAAAAAATTAATAAGTGTTCTGCCAAACATCTTTTAAGATGTTAAGTATAGAACAATCACTTCATTCTTCCAGCGAACCAGGAAAAAATATTTACCATGAAGCAAAAACATTTTACACTTTTATTTATTTATTAATATTATTAATTTATATTTATATATTTATATATATATTATTTATTAATATTAACTGTGCAACTGTGCCATATAAATGTTATGACTTTGCCATTTTAAAATATTTATCTAAACAGAAATAGTGGGAGACCAATTCTATGGTTATTTACTTATAGGATAAGACAACTTTATGTAAACTTTTTCCTGGATTAGTAAATTTATTCCAATCTGAGTCATAAGAGCCTTACACCTCAATGCCCTAAGTACCCATATGAGGAAGGATAACCAGGACAGACCTTGTCATTGGATGAATTTGAGCCAGTTAAACTTTCACAATATTTAAAAATTCCCCTAGTGACATTAATTCTTAGCTCATTCCTTTCTCCATGACTGACTCTCAAGGAAGGAAAAAAATAGTTTCACTCCTTACCTGGATTTTTTTTTTAAATACTTGTATAAAATTACATTTAAAACTTTTTAACAAGGCTACATTTGAATAGAAATATAAATGAAAGCACAGTGTAGATTCAAGCGAAATAAGGACATCACATCAATGGACGAATCTGACAAGTCTGATCCGTAGAGAGAAAACAATTTTTACATCAATGCAAAAGTCTTTGCTTGAAGAGTCTATTAAGAATTGCTGTAATCTATGCTAGTACATTTCTGTCTGTGCAGAATTCCAAATAATTCTTATGAAATACTTAACACCTACTACACAAATAAAAAATTTTTTAAAAATCACCTCAGGGGACTAGAAAAGAAGTGTACTATTTACACAAAAAGGCCCAATGCAACAAATGCTGGTATTACTGCCAGCAAACTTACCAGTCGTCTTCTCTCCTCTTCAACAGCAATCAGGAGCCGAGCAAACTCTTTCAGTGACTGGGCTGAAAGGAAACAAGGAAAAAGAACATTCTGCTTAAAATCAGATTTTAGGACCAGATGAGTCTGTTATCTGGATTGAAGCTACAGTGATAAATACTGCTCTTACATAGTACTTCAGTGTGATTAGTAGCCATTAAATGAGGCACAGATTGAAGCAAGCAGCAGGTTAAGAGTGAAGAAAAAGAACCAGAGTCTTCAGAGTCATATGTATTTTTAAAATATTTTTCTTAAATGGAAGGTGGCAAACTGAATTTCCTGAAACATGGAAAGATCAGTCTCAAAACAAAACAATTCTACTATCACCCATAAAATTTACTTTAGCATACTAAGAGCAGGAAGAAAATGCAAAGAGAAGTATTGAGTTTCTCCCATTAAGGTGCAGCAAGAAGTATTTGCAAGAACTGTGAGAAATACTTGGGTAACTATTTGAAAGTCAACATTTTAGAATAAATGCCAACAGTTTAAATTTAGCAGCCCTTTGGTTTTATATTTTACAAGGACACAGTCTCAGGTGACCCAAACAGATGATTGATTTATAAGCTTTGAATTCTGTTACAACTGGGAGAGAGTCTTTGCTCAGAACGGTTTTCAAATAGAAGTCAAAGGGCTGAAGCAGAGTCAGTGGAAACATAATACAAGAATTAACCCCTAAAAGAGGGCAAGAAAGAGGAAGACATTCTGAAAACTCTTAAGACTTCATTCTCATGTAAGCATGTGGTGCAAATCTGTCTAGAAAAATCTTTCTTTCCATTTGTATTACTTTCTCAAGGGCATATGGGTTATCCACATTCAGCATCACAGTCTCACAGACAACAAAGCCAGAGAAAATTCATGTGAAGAGAGCTATGTGTCTCTTTTTACTTTCTTCTGATGCAACTAGCAGTAATTACTACCAATGGCAGAATGCTAAATTACATGATTTAAAGTTCTGTTCTCAGAATACAGATTGGTAAATACTACAGCTTTGCACAATAAACTTGAGGCAATCCATCTATTTTGAAAGAGATAAAAAGCAAGCATGGAAACAAAACTCATAGATTTTCTCAAAAGAACAGGCTTGAAAATGTCTTCAGTTAACCAACATTCAGTGCTGAGGGTATGCTAATGGAACTCCTCCTCTTAGTTATTCTTCCATCTTCTTAAATGTTTTTACAAGTGTCAGTCTCCAATAATATGGCTTTATACCCTCTCAACTTCCCTGAAAGATTTAAGGAAATAAGCACATTTTCTAGAAAGGACTGGAACATAGCAGATCCTTTAAGAAGGAACCAGTATCTGGCTTGCTTTAACTGCCTTGTCTCCATTCACAAACTGCTACTTAGTTTTTGGACCATTGCCGAATAATTTTTATCCTTTATACCATCTGGACCTTGCAGAGGTCACCCTTGCATTCTTCTTGCTCTCTTTTAACTTTTACAGTTGAAAAACACTTTGCTGTTTGTTCCAATTTCTTCTGCAAGAACTTACATAGTCTATTTTTTGCAACTATAATGTTATACTTGAATATCCTGACCTCTAAGTCATTTTTTGCTGACAAATTCTTTTTTTCCAATTATGAGCTCTTGGTTTAGTCCAAATACACCTGGAAAATTAGATGTCCGTCCAGTTGGGTCTTGATTCTTTTCCTTTAATATTTTTTTCTGAGAACACAAATGCTAGAAGATTTTACCAGTTATGTTGATATCAAGAATTTTAGTTTGATATCCACTGAATTAACTCAATCTCTTAGAGTCAGCTCATAATATCCCATTAAAAAAAAACCAAAACAAAACACAGGTAAAGAAGTAAGATGATGAACTGACTGGTTATACCTGACTAGAAATCTGTAGAGCGTTACACTCAAGAATGTCTAAGTACCCAATATAAAATCCTAAAAACTAAACAAACAGTTAGCCAGACAGACATGGCTAAACTATGAGGAAGTGGGGAGCAGCTGGGGTGAGGGTGTAAAAAAAAAAAAAAAAAAACCCAACCAAAAAAAGAGAAGCTTTTGATTCATCTTCCTGATTTCAAGCCAGTACCACAGAGTTTTTTAGGTTCAAAGTCAAAACTTTTGCTTAGGATTTCAATACATTCAGGTCAGCCACAGGAAAAAAGCACATAAAATACTTTCTGAAAGTGTGCAAATCAAGATCTTCCTCAATATTTAACACTAATATAAAGGTACTAGTCTGTCACCTACACAGTGCTTCCCCCAAAGACTGAGAAATTGTCTCAGTCTTCTCTTTCCCACTGGCTCAGCTTTGGGGGAATTATAAAGGTCAAAGTTTCACTAAGAACACAGAACCTACTCTCTTCAGCAGCACTAAGACAAACAATTACCCTGATCCTAAGAAACTTTGGTGGCAGGGACACGTTTACATCAATACTGACTACCTCTGCTGCTCGCTGCCCAACACCCAACTTTCATGCAGCCATGGGATGCCGTTCCCCAGGAGGTACGCAGGGAGGACACATGCATCGTGTAATTAAGACCATAGTTAAGGATGCACACCCAGTACACAGTTCTGCAACATGAACAACTCTGGTGACCCCATGGGTTCTTCTATCCTTGCAGTGCCACCACATACATCAAAAAAGGCTTTACCCACACCAGCTCTCCTACAATACCCGAGAACTGCAGTACTTCTGAATCTTTCATGTTATTGCACCCATCCCATACAACCCCCGCTCAGTGTGGCCTCATTAAAAGCCAGGGTCTGCCCCTAGAGAACTTCGGCTGTGCTGGAAGCTGCAGCGGGAGGGGGAAAGGGAAGGAAAGAGAGCCCTTGTTCCTCTTTTCCCAGCGTACCCTTTTTCCTTCTTTCTCCGCTCTTTTCCCACAGGCCTCTCTGGTTGCAGGGAGGCAACAGCTCCATCTCATCTCAGTTTGGGGCTGGGCAGACAGAGGGATGCTGTTGGGGCTGGGCAGACAGAGGGATGCTGAGGGCAGAGGTCAAAGGGTGTCAGGTCTCTCAGACAATTCATCCACAGGGCACTGGGCACCTCGGAGAGCCGGGCAGAGGCATCCTTCCCCTCCACAACTGGACCCCTCATCTCAGCACGGTCACAGGGTACACACACCTACCTCTGGATTCAGAGCTCTCAACAGGAAACAAATATTCCAACAATAATCATGTGAGGCATTTTTGTGCAGTTAAAGCCCAGAAGACTTAGAAATCAGAGCTGTTTGTGTCAGATGCAGCCCACTACTGCCTGTGAGGAAGCCCAGGCATTACACACCAGCCTCACTATCTTTTCTAACTAATGCTTCAACATCTGTTTTTCTCCACTTTTTAAAATCAGAATAGACACAGAAGAATAAAGTGAACTTTGTAAACACAAAAGGGGGTGGGGGCAGGAAGAGTCAAGTATTTTAGAAGAGGAAATGTCATGGGAATGTACTGATAAGAAATAAATTTTGAAAACACACCAATAATATAAAGTACAATATGCAACCTAACATATTAAATATGAAGGTATTCTTAATTATTTTCAAAAAGAATTATTGTTATTGGTGGGCCATTTAAAAAAACTCTACCTGCTGACTCAATACTTTATTCTAAGTCATTAAGCAATATTAACTTAGAAAATCCCAACAGTTTTACAGTCTGCTTTTTATTTAAGGGCTACTCGAAATAACTTTTAAGATACACTTGGCATCATGATAGAAATGATGCCTGTGAAAAGCAACACCCAACAGGAAAAAACAACTGTATGTGTATCCAGATGTACACTTGTGGTCTCATTCATCACAATCACAACAGGTTGCCAGCTGTTCTCTCTGGAGTGTTCCCAAATAAACAGCAATGTGCTGCATTTCAAGAGAAAGGGCTCCTATTATTTTATTTGCAAAAAACAAACCCCCATTCTCTTTAATTGAAAAGTCTTTTAATCAATTTGTTTCATAAAGAAACAAACTAACAGCATCAGCAGCTTAAATCTTAATGGCGTAGATCAACAATGACCTTTATTTCCAAAAATCCCTATCATTTCAAACACGTGGTACAGCTCCACAAACAACTACACTCACACAATCACAAGGGAACTGAAGCTTGATGTAGAAGTATGCAAATGAGTGAGACATGAAAAAGGATAAAAATTCATTTATGTGAATTTACAGAATGCATTATTAAAAATGACTCATTTACACTCTAGAAATTGGTTTACTGCATTAAAATCAACTCAGTAGTTCATAGGAAAAAAGTGTACATAATAAATCTTGGGAAGTTTTAACTACATCCCTGTGTAGAGAATGTATCACCTTAAAATGTCTATGGACATTAATGAAGCTACTTTATCAACTATCAACTTAATACTGCAGAATACAGTGTTATACTGTACTACTAAATGTCACACATAATAGATATGACATCATCTACATTTAATGAGAAAAGGAAAACAAAGTGTATGATATAGCAGTTTTACATGACCAATACTACTCAAAGACAAAAACTCAGATTTGGAAGGTCATGTTCAACACAAGACAGAAGTAGAAAGCTACCGTGGAAGACAAAAAAATTCAATGTTCAGTTCTGTGAACTGACCTGTTGGTTTAATTTCTACTTATACATGCATCCTTAAATAACATATAGGCAATTTTTAAATACTCTAAAGTATACAAAACAACATTTTATAGCATTATGAGTAGATACCACCATCATCTTCAGATACATGAATGCCAGCATGGTAAAAATAATACACTTATTCATACAAATATGTCATTTGTTCTTATGACACCTTGCTGCATGAAAGGCAAAAATGTGCAAGACTGACAGAGATTTCCTTATATCTTTCTGATCTGACTGAGAAATGGCAGGACTGTGCTGTACATTGCTCCTAATACACTCTGGCAGGAAGGTCATTCAAGTACATCCTCCAGAACTGGACATGTCTAGCACAGACGTGCTCTAGCAGGCTCTGACTTCACGCTTGAGCACGAACGCCAACTAAAGTCTCCAAGGGAGTTCTTCCCTGTAAGTAACACATTACCAAATCAGAATTCAAGATAAACCAATAGCCCATAAAGAAATTTTCCAAGGATTAACACTTGTTTACTAGAGTTCTGTGAGAAAGCAGAATAAATGTAAGATCCATTAAGGCTGGCAGAAGAGACTTTCTTTTTCAATTCTAAAATAAAAGTAAATATATTATTAAGTAGTTGTTAATTCACGGTTGTATTTCCAGAGTTTTTAATGATTAGCATTATTTGCAGCCACAAATGCTACTTCAAGCAGTTTTTCAACAAATCACAACATCAAATAAAATTTACATCCTTCTTTCTGTGGCTATAAGAAGTATGAAATAATATGTGAAGTGGTGGTGATGGGGAGGTATAGTAGGTAGGACAAGAGTAGCAACAGAAGGCTTCCTACCAGAAAAAGCAAACATTTCAGATTAATACTGACAGGCCACAACAGGTATGAAGAGACCTGTATCATCTGTTTTCTCAGTACTTTCTACATAACAAGAATCGTGAATGTCCTAAGAGTCACCTAGGATCTGTAGAGTCTATCAGAAGGTAACTAAATTGGGTGTCTCAAAATATCACCACAATGGGAATTTTTCACATCACAAAACGGAAATGCAGAGGAGGACTGTCTTGAAAAGAGATTCCCAAAGCCTGCCATTCTCTTTGTCTTTCAATACGTTGGCTATGAATTTAAGCAGAGCCCTATCTTACACAACAGAGGTTTCGTTTACCGCTGTTACAACCCAGACTGATTTGTTAATGACCCTTTTTTTCCTACTGAATTAAGCCTATAAAACATTAGAAGTGTACAATTACCTACAGCTGCTTTAATGGGAAGTCCAATTTCACCCAATGGAAACAAGCTGAAGGAACAACATCCTAGTCTACAAACTGAAATAAAGAGTAATTTATATAAATTGTGGAAAACATTACATGTGCTTGAACTTCAAGCTGAGTATTGGTGTCAAAGCATTTTATAAGTAATGTTGACTGAGTTTGAGTATGTCTGTAACATAATCTAAAAAACAATAGTGTAAGACAACTGCAACATATTCCTACAGAAAGCAGCTGTTCATTTTATTTTTAAAGCAGATTTTTGGAAAAGCTATATTTGGACAAGTAGACATATGTCTGATAAACATTCTCAATTATTGCTCAGGTTTTCAATTTTCTTTAGCTGATGTTATTTCTTCTGCTACTTTTACCCTAGGTCATTTTCCCTCACTTTCCAAGTGGCAACATTTTTGGAGAAACTTCATCTTGGAAGACAGATCTCAGTATCATAAGTAATATTTACTGGGAAAGCAGAAGAGAAGACAAAGTAGGAGACGAGTATAGAATTTGAAACCAATGTATTTCTTACTTATTTTGTCCAAGTATCATCCTCAAGATATTAGAGCAAACCTAGCATCTGCTTCCTTTTGTTAAGGTTTAAGGTAATATCACTTAGGTATTTATGTAGATTCCAATTTGTAAGCTTGCAGAATGTCAGATATGCTTTAACTTTAAGCTGAGTATTGGTGTCAAGAGATAAATTATGTTAGAAGATTCCATTGTGGAAAAAGAAGTTAGAATATCAAGATAATGGTTCATTTCTTCATGGGGTTTCAACCTCATTTTAAATTTGGAAAATTAATATTGGATGTGCTGCCTTATCCTCTCCATTTGGTTTCTTTTACTTCCCTAATCTGGGTATCAGGTTTTATGGATCTGTAATAAGGACCTTATGCACTCCTGTTGTCTGTGTTTACATTTACCACAGCCTGCACAAGAACAATAACGAAAGTTATTTGTATCTTCCTATAACACAATGAAAGGTACTTCTGGTAGTAAAAGACATGAGCTGAAACAAAGATTCAAGTGTAGATGTTTTAAAATTACACTGACATATCCCAACACAGAAATATACTCTTCAAGTGACAAAGATTTCTGCCAGAATACAGTGGTTTAAATTCACAGTCCAAATAACTACAAATTTCCTTGAAGACTTCCATCATGGGAAGGTACACAAAGGTAGAGACAACCCTATCTGGTCTGTACTGTACTTGTGATAGAAAAAAGACATCCTCAGAGCAGACAATGTAAAGCTATTTCAGACTTAATAAATGAACATTCCTATTATTTGCTTCATAATTAATCTGGTAAGTAAGCAAAGGTAAGTAATTAAGCAAAGGCTTAATCCAATGCTTTTTTATCAAATAGTACCATGATCTTTTAGATTTTGATGCATCCTCCCAGGGAGCTCAACTACCAATGGTAATTTTGTTTCCTGTGGCAATTCCCTTCTTGAACTGTGAGGAAACGTATTTTGCCAAATATTTTCAATTATTGAAAATAAGTGTGCTACCTTACAAAAGTAAACCCAAATTTGCCAAACAAATTCATTACACATCAGAAGGAAAAAGTATGATAACAGCAAAGAGACAGGGATCAAAAATGCCTGGTTTAAAGCTCCTGCAAAGAAATTACACAAATTAATAAGCAAGAAAAATGACAAAATTAAGACTTCTATGCCCAAATGTATGCTTCAACGTCTATGTGTTGCTCTCCAAATATGATCATATCTTCCACTACATACTGGCAAGCAGAGAATTTTATCAGAGCACAGCTACTGAAACACATATAACTAAAAGTAAACAAACCCCAGGGCTTCTCCATATTTCATTGGAGTTAAGGCATTGTAAACTCAACAGTAAATTCAGTGGTATGTTTTCCTCCACTTCACAATTTGGAGCATTTTGGCTCTACACAGTATTAGGACAGAGAGATGGTAATAAGTGCTCCAAAGTCCCCATGAAGGCAAAAACAACAATGAAACTATCACAGATTTAGTAACAGTCTCCCTGCTTGACCTCCCCTGGTTTATGGCATTTGATCCCTGTTTCCAGGCAGTGTTCCCCATGAACAGACATTTCAAAGCCTTTCAATTGCTGGCCAGTTTGGGTTCTGTCACACTATAAAGGCAAGACAAACCAGCAGAAGAGGCCAGCGATTCCACAGTAACAATGGAACCTCCTGTCTGAGCATAAGACACGTGTGCCTCACACTGCAGGCCAACACGAGAACCATGAAAGGCATCAGATCAAGATCTGAGCTTAATCAAAGCCCAAAGCTCTGCAAGATGCGTTTGCAAGGACATTATAATATGTATATACCATATGAGGCAATTTTAACTCAAAGGTATTTTCACTTAATGAACAAATATAGCAAGTTATTTTCCGAAGTTTTTTTTCTAAACATATGTAAAGCATAAAATGCAGGGCCACTTTAGAAGTAAAAATCCTTTCCCCATTACAAAAACAAACTTTTATCAGGGTAACTATCTAAATCCAGTTACAAATAGTATCATATTTGAGAATTCTTTGCTATAAAAAGTAGCTATCATGTTACAAATATTTAAACATTCAAATACAAGTCTTGTACAAAAGTTAAAACAATACTTTGAGCCAATACATTTACACTTTCCACTCCACTACTTTTTAACAAAAGTCTATACAAAAAGCTACATGTATATATACAAACTGAGAAGATTTGCAAGAAAGTCAGGTTATCTAGAATTCCCAGATTCACTCTCAGCACTTGTTAAACATACTATTTGGAAAGATAACCTGAAGACATGCAATGTTACACATTTTACATATATCTAATTACTTGACTTAATATCAGTATGCCATGCCCTACCCATGCAGAACCTCACAAAGCATATACAAGTAGAAAATTCTAAATGGATCAAGCAAGGGCAAAACATTTCAGAGAGTTGTGAAAGATTTGTAAAGTTTATAATGGCTGTCTATCCCACAGTATACTAGTAAAAACAAAACAAAAACAAATCTACACCAAAGAATAATTCAACTTCCACCACTACACTTTTAACACTTTATTAAAAATACAGATGTAACATATGTACCCTGTGTTAGTGCTCTACTCTATTTATAAAAGCAGTACATATGTTGAAAATTTGGAAATCATTCAATTTGGAAATGTATCTATCTTCTGTAGCATGAATTCTTCAGCATGGCACAGATGCGGGAGAAGAAGCCCACTCTAGACTCTATTAGTCTCCCAGAAATGTGACATCCTGGCATGCCAGCAGAAGCATTTTAAATCATCTAAATAACTTCTTCCATTTCCTTAGGAACATGGGAAGGATCTCTCAGGCAGTCACATGCTCTCACAGACCACTATATCAAAACCCGTCCACACATTAGTAACACTCTTCTTGTCTCTTCCCTTCCTTCTACACTTCTGTGAAGGGGTGGAGACTTTTGGGACCAGTCACAACAAATACACCATTTCTGCCACGTTCTCATAGAATAAAGAGGTAACGGGTTTAGACACAAGGTCAGTAAGAAATACTGCATCTCTATGCCATACTACAGAATGGAGTTTTATATTAGCATACCTGTCAAAGAGAAATCAGCCTCTGTTTCCACCTGATGGAGCCACATGCACAGCAGTCCTGGGCCTGAGCTCCAAAGCTGCAGAACTCAGCAGGGTGTGGCAAACAATATTCAATACATATTAACTTTTGTCTAACAGGTAAGAAGTGATCTTAAAGTGCTGCTGGAGGCCTACTTTGAAACAATAGCAGCTTGAATTGGCCCCTATTGAAAACTAACAGCATGACTTCCTATACCCTGGAAGTTCATTTAATCCAAATAATCTTTACCTGAACTAAACTGACCACTAACCTTTGACTTGACTCTGACTTTGCCAGACTTGACTGATATGCTATCACGTCAAAGGACGAACAGCTCTAAAAACCGTGGAATATTCAGAAAAAGTTAAATTCAAAGATGGATTCTGATTTAATCAGATTTCAATCCTCTCTTGCTCTCTCCCTCTCTTCCCCCCATCCCACTAGAAAGAACAGTGATATAAATTGATATGAATACAAAACTTTCATTGTAAGAAAAAAATTGCTACTTCAAGCTCAAGTTTTTTTGAATGGCTGAATAACAAGACATTGTGGGAAACAACCACCGAGCAATGTACAACATATGAAGCTGCAAAAGTAATATTCAATTGTAGTATTCCATTAACAAAGGAGTTAGAGTTATGACTACCTTTTCAGGCTTGCCAATCCCCAATTCTTCAGAGGCACATCCATACTTTAAATGAAGGAAAAAACCCTTATATTTTCAATCTTTCCAGCTGTAAAAACCTTATTTGTGTGTGGCTCTTTATGGGTGATAAAACAGGGGAAGTAAAAGCAAAAGCAATATATTCAGAGTGCATCTGAGAATCATTAAAACTGTTTTTCTGATTTGTAAAATTTTGTGCATTTATTGCTTGAATAGTGGAACAATTTAATTATAAAAAATATCACCAAATACTTCAACAGATGTTAGGTTTGCCATAATTGCTTTGCTGAATTTAGGCCTACAAAGGGATCAAGAACTTCCTGTGCTTAAAACTCTAATCTCTACTAAGCATTCTGACTTCAGAAAGCACAAATCCTTCACCTTCCTTGCTCAAATATGAAGATGAATATCTCAAAGCTGAGTTGATCAAGCCACTATCTATTTTTGAAAATGAGTTCCTGTTGCTCAAGAGGTATGCTAACTTGACAATTCAAAAATGTTATGCCTTTTTACTAGATGTATATTATAGGCAGCAACAGTACATACTGCTAATCTTCAAAACAACTCTGTAAAGCAACTCTTTAGTCCTCAGACTGCCTCCCTACAGGCATTCATACTTCCACTGGGATGCCCAACTGTAGAAATAATGAAGTTCAGTGATAAAGGAGGGAAAAAGAGGTATGCTGAAGGCATGGAATGGGTCCAATAAAGTAGAATACATCTACAAGAATCCAGAAGATCAAAATATTAATGAGGGACACAAAAGCTACTTCATCTTGATCTTTGCGTGACTTGTCCATTCATCTACTCAGCTGTTCAGATGAAATGTTGACTCACCTCAAGTCCTTAGCAGAATGTACCAGCACAACAAAGGTATTGCCATCCCTTGCCTGCCTCAGCCTCTTTCTGTGAGCAGTATGAGCTCCAAGGCAAGGGGCACCTGAGACACCACAGTCTGCAGTACCATGCAATATAATGAACTAACATGAATTTTAGCCTCCCTAAGCACACCAGGATGCAAACTGCAGTGACTCAGGAAACTTCTTCACATCCAGATACTCCTGACACAGAAGAAGGGTAGGACAGACAAGAATGGCAGTAACTGCATCAGCCACCCCAAACTAATTTTTTCATTTCAATACTCAAGGTAAACAGGGAATGGAGAATGCAAATTCTAACAACCTTCTCATAGGTATCTGGGAGAAAAAGAAACAACAAGGTCTCTGTTGTTGATCTTATTTTACCTTTTCCTCCTGAACAGATAAAGACCTATTGCAACATTATTTTATTTCCTGCTTTGTCAGCCTCATTTGACCTTCCAAAGCAAGGACAAGAGCTCTGGGCTGGACCAACAGAATGCCAACCTTCACCTTCTGGTGCAGATGTTGTTTTGAAGCCTTGATGGGATCCCAGTACCAGCATAAAATCACTCATTTCTTAGAGTCAAGAAACAATAGCGTTCCGGAAACAGGTGGCATTTGTTTAAAATGTCAAATAGGCAACACAGATTAAAAAAATAATGGCAGGAACAGAATCAACAGATTTTAAACAAACACTTTAGGCATTTCACACCCTGATTGTACTGAATTCCTCCCATAAATTGTTACCATTTAACTTCTGTAGATAAAAATAATCCAACAGGAGTACCAAAGAACCTGTCCTGTGATTTTACAAGAAGCTTATGCAAAGTTGCTTTGAAAGTAATCTAAAAAGTTAATCTTAAAATTCATTCTTCCAGCTGGAAGAAAAAGAGCTGGCAAATCTAAGCAGGTAATTACTGTGGAAAAACAGCATGCAATCTTTCTATGCAAATTCACTCTCCATTGTAAATAGCTTTTTAGTCTAATTCAGGACTCAACCCTTCCCCACCCATCTAAAATAAAACCACCTTTTGTAAATATACTTGTCTCTAATATGTTCCACAAGGTCAACAAACTCAAACACTAGAAAAGTTATTGGGATGATGCCTATGCTAAAAAAATCCACCACTGGAACTCTACCCTCAAGGTGGTGGCAAGATCCTCTTCTTTCTTTGCTTTAGATAAAGCAGTAGTAGACCTAAAATGCTGGAATTAATTTTAGACTTATTTGGTAGTTAGCAATTCCATTCAGAAGCCTGGTTACAAATGGGAATTCAGTGCAAAGTGGGTTGAATATTAACCCCCAAAAGAATGTTCTTGAACATGAAAGGTAACCTCAAGGGATTAAGGAGATGACTTGCAAGATATCCACGTGATTCAGACTGTAGGTGGCTCAATGGCATTTAATAAATAATTCAGGAATAGCCAAGCAAATTCAAGAAGCCATTACACACCACAAGCAACAGTGGCTTGAAACTGTGAGGAGCCTGACAGCTACCTTCTCAGGTTCCTGATTAACCTCCAAAAGACAGTGTCCTAACTGTTGGAGACTGCAATTTCCACAGACTATTTTCAAGATTTGCCTCTACACACTGTAGGTATGCATAAAGCTCCTATGCAATTTTTTGTTTAAAATTTATTTATTTTAACAGAGCATTGTGTGCACAGTATGGACCATTAAAAATGGAACTTGGCACCTCTTGAAGTCCTTCAAACTTTTGCATTTTTACAAGAGATTGGGGAAAGGAAACTTTCTGATTTTTTTCCTCATTTTTATGTAGTTTTATATACAAATTTCCCAACACAGATCTATTTGCTGCTTTGAATTACAGGATGCTTGTCCTCTGACAGGCTCTCCAAGAGGGCAGAGCAAATGCTAACTGAAAAGCATTGTGCATGTGGATGCCCAGTAAAAAAAAAAACCCACAAAAAAAGAAGACTGAGCTTCTGGCATCATTGCTCAACTGAAACAAGAAAGCAGAACACAGCAGTGAACTCTAACAAACAACTACTATTAACACTTGCATTTGTTTGTTTGGTTTTGAGTTTTTTCTCTCCAATACATTTTAGTTGATTTTTCGAAGTTCAACTTGAAACCACCTGCTGTACACAACTTAATTACCAAGTATGAGCTAACAGTTCTGTAGATGGTTCATTACACCAGCAGTTTAATAACCCCATGAATGACTTGAGGTGTGAGTCAGCACAGATCACACGAGCTCCAATTGCTAGCAGTAAGAGAAGAATTCAGTCCCCACAAGAAAAGATACCACATTTTAGAACTTTTGACCTCTTCTTTGTGGCTCAATTAATAATGATTTCATAGACCACCATAATCCTATTACATTCTTAAATCAAGCATCTGATGCTACCTGAAACATCTGTCATAACAGAATTCTCTTCAGGGAAAAAACAAACTCAAACCCCCCAGCCACAGAGTGAAACACACATGTCTTTCAGTGCACTTTCCTAAACAGCACGTGCTAATAAAACACAGACACTAAAATAAAATGCAGGAATATCAGAATGTATTTGTCCTGTTTTCTTTTAATTCTGAAGAGCATGGTCTTATACTGCTGGTATTACATCTCACTGATATATAATTAGTCATAATACAAAATAGACACAAACTTGTTAAAGGCACAAGACAGAAATCTATTGAGTTAACAATGTTTATTATTTTAATCTCTAGCAGCCATAATCCAGATAACTGAATAAAAGAGGATCAAAACAGGGAGCTTCCTGGGGAAGGATCCAGGTGACAAGTTGGATAATACTAGGAGGAGCTGGGCAAACCTTCTGCTTACAAAATTTATGCCTGCAGTGTATACTGAGGAAAAAGACAGATGATCATCAAAAACATTAAAAGTTTTTGCAGATCTGTGTAACATTCTATGTTACTTATAAGGTTTGAAACATGTAAAAATCATACATGTATTTTACACAAAACTCTCACTGGGCACAACAAATGACTGATCTCCTTTACATTCACTTTCAATCTTACATATTTAATTTTTTGTGAAAAATATTTGCAAAGGGGGCTGAGAGTGTGCACAGGGTGATGGGTCTAAAAAAGCAAATGGCAAAGTGTTATCAAGTGTTGGTATTTCTGAAGAAAGCACAGCTGCTGGACTAGGGAAGCAACATCCTCTTCTCAGAGTAAGGGCAAGTTACAACAAACCCTCATTACTATGCCTTTTTAGTACTGTTTGATGATTTGCTGTCATTCATCATGTTATTTTTGCTTTGAAGATGCTACTTTCTGCAAAACTTTTCAATTGCACAAAAACCAATTATAGCTTGGCTGAATCACATGCAACTGGAGCTAATAACCATGTTCTGCCATCAAACAGTACAGCCCATGCATTGCTGCAGATCACATGCTTTCACATGCATTCCTAACCACAGGAAGAGACAACGGGGGGAACTGTTGCTAGCTCTTTTATTTTTTAATTAAAAAAACTAGTAAAGCTGGCCATCACTGTTTCCCAAACCAAATTTGCTGGCAAAAAGCTAAAAAACTGAAAAGGTTTTTATAGCATAAATCCTTTGATGTTCACTGTTAAAAAAAACCAAACAAAAACAAAATAACAACAAAAAAAGAAGCCCTAGATGATTTGAGGAACAAGACAGTCTGCTTATCCAAGAAGTCAGAGCAATTGCTTACAACTCATGCATAAAATGACTCTAAACTAGGCGTGGTATATCTGAAAGTGGCTATGGAGATAAATCTGGGTAAACTGCATCAACATGAAAAAACTACCTAAAATGAATTATACAGCCACAAATAGATTTTTCTTTTCGTTGAGGAAGAACATCCCTTCTACAGAAGAATTCAATGTTTGCAAACAAAAGGTAAGACATCATGAAAATTAGAAATCAAAAACAGGAATTAAAAAAAAAAAAAAAAGAAATCAAACAAATAAATCACTGTGTTACCGAAGGATTAAAATAAGTATGAAGAACACCACCATAACTCTGTTTATACAGAGTGTGTCATGGAGCTTAACTAAAACTACTTCCTATATATTTTATGTAATAGGCTTACTGGAATAGATAAGTTGTATTAAGAGAGCAACTAAAAATGTACAGTTACAGGAAGTGCAAATAAAATGGCTCTTATTAGATCTCAGGCTGGAAAAAAAAAGGCAAAAAAATATGTTGTGCTTAGTTACTAAAGAGAGACCCTCAACTCTAGTATTGCCTCAAAAAAAATTAATGGAGCTATCAACTCATTTCCAAATTTTTTTTACTAGTAAGAAAAAGAAATGAAAAATAACACATATTTAATTTTGAAAAAAATAAGAAACTTTAAAAAAAAAATTTCAGAAGAAGTCTTGTTCAGAGGGTGAATTTCCAACGCTAAGACGTATTAGGATAGATTTCAACGCTAAGCGAGAAACAAAAAGGTGGTCCTTATAATAAGGCCCACGTATATGGTGGTTTTTTACAAATCTTACCAAGTCAGAGTATCATTGCAGACTGAAGTAGAACTTCTCAGTGGCCTGCACAGTTGTAGACATTCTTAAAAAAAGAAGGTGAAGGCAGAAGGAGGCACAGAGCAGGATACATCTATACAAAGCTGTCTTTGATGATAAGCAAACATCTATCTTGTTGGGGCATGTTAAAGATATGGACAAATTCTAGGTTACTGCTCTAGGGAGATCAAAAATTGAGCCTTACCCTATAAAAGCACACAGTATCATTCAAGTGCTGTTAGACTTGAATTTGATTTCTGTCAGTTTACCTTTTACTCTTACAAGCTTCTTTGATGTACATGACAATCCATCAGGCAATTGGTCCTTTAGAAGCTAAAAATCCCTTCTTTGAAGCTTCAAGTGAAATAAATCAGCTGTCAAGCTTCATGAACTCTGGTTTTTTCCTAAATGGTTTTAAATGCCTGTTTAATGTCCAAAGAATAAAATGTCTTTTCTTTGCTACGTTTGGGTTAAAAGTAAAATGAATGTTGTCGTTGTTCTCAGTCACCTCATTTTAAATGCAAAACCTTATGTCTTTAAAAAAGTTACTGACCAAATCCAAGACATAAATCTGAGATACTGCAGATTTGGTTTTAAAATATATACAATATCACTTTATCAGACAAGAAATAATATGTAGCATGCCAAAGAGTACATACATGCCACTTATTTTTTTTGTCTCTTTCCAAGCTTGATCTACCTGAAGAATGTAGGTGGTTTTATACCTGAGAAGCAGCAGCTCAGTGATTTCACTCCCCTACTTTTAATTATCAGTAAAATTAAAGCTCCCCTCCCACACCCCTGCAATAAGTTAGTGGAAGACAGGGAACAAATACCAGGCATCTTTGATGACATTTTTGTGACTATCATAATGTTGTAGGGTGAGGATGGGGCAAACCTTGCAGGTAAAAACAAGCACCTCAGACCTTCTGTCCAATGACTCAGTCAGGAAGAAGAAAAATGGAAGGGAGAGGGGACTTGAAAATAGATCTTAATAATAGATACACTTGGAAAAGACTAACTCGGAGTTTCCTCTCTGCATTACACAGAACTTCTTTAAAAAATACTAACAAGTCCTACATTCCCTCTTGTACTGCCAAATAACTCATTTTTAGAAGCCACTCCTCTTTAAGAATCACCTTACTTCCCCTCAGATGGTTTGGGAGACACATGGGGACCATGTGGTATGTAAGACTCATGATATTGAATTTAGCTATTCTGAAGATGGATTATGATCCAGATTTCTTACCAATGGAGGCTAAAGCCCTCCAGCTGTTGTGCTACTGTGTAAAAGCATCACTACAACTGCAGCAATGCCTTGAAGTAAAAAGTGGCTGAATTTCTGAATCCGGGAAATGTTTCCAGGATTAGTCTGCTGAGGGAAGAGTATTTTGATGACATTAAAGAGGCTTACATTCAAGACAAGTTGAGCTGTTCACTTCTGCAAATGCAGAATTTCTGGGTGTGTGCAGAGACAGGACACCAAGCAGCTAGTAAATTTTACTGGCAAAAGCTCAGACAACTATATACTTAAGAATGCAGAAGTTGTAAAGAACATACTCCTCTTTTTAGGCCTTTAAATACTTCCTGTGTCTTACTAGGCATTTAGGTATTTTTTTGCAGACTTATGTTAGAACACAGAAAACTCGTGTACCTTTCAGTAACTCATTGAAAACTGGCTGAAACACAAAGGTAGCAGCAGAATTTAGAGGATTCACAGCTCACTCAGCTGATGAAAGTACTGCTAAATACCTTCTGCTACAATGAATCATGAAGACGTATGCCATGAAGACACAGCTTTTTGACATGTATTTTTAAAGTCTTGCATGGTTTCCAATAATTGAAATGTTTCTATTTTTGTAACATGCACCATTAAAAAACAATTGTGAACTGCCCTATTATATTTCTGATAACATGCTAGATATATAAGAAACCATAAAATGTTACTGCAAGCAAAGACTGTACTTACCAATATTAATTTCATCATCAGTTTCAGCATCTCCAATACACTCAAACTGAAAATCTTGTAATGACTGTGAAAATTTTTGTACTGCCATGGATAAATCTAGAATTCAAGAAAAAAGAAAAAAAAACCAGAGAATCATAATTACTCCACTAGAATTTCACTAGAGCAAGGCATCATGCATTTCTGCATTAAGTATTTTTTCTGTTTACAATGTTTCCTTGCTAGTAGTATCATTTTTGGATGGTAACCTCACTGAAAAGTCACCATTAACGTTTCAAAATCAAAGTACCTGAGATATCCTAGACACCCATGAAACAGGCTGACGCAAGATTTCAAACATTAATACATTGACAATTGAAGAACTGTTATACTTCTTGAAAAATAAGGAATTTGTATACGAAATTAATGTCTAGTGATAAATTGCATTTGTAAGTAGACCACTGTTTAAAATACTGCAAGATTAGTTTGTGGATTAAAATAAATCTGACAGTTTCTCTCATTAACATTATCAAAATAATTACATTCTAATTATTCTGATAGACCACACTGTATAATACTTTACTGCAAAGCTTTGTAAAAAGAATTGAAGAGAAAAAAAATAAACCACTAGTGCTTGCCAATCAACCAGGTCATCCATGGATTATGAGCATTATTTTCACTGAATTACACAAAGCAATCTGAACTTTTTGGCACAAAATTTCATTTTAATTGTACACAACAAACATAAATACAGAATATCAGCCACATAAATCTATTCTCTTCTTTTATTTTTTTAGGCATACTAATGGCAAATTCAGAGATGAATGTGATAATGAATGAACTTGGTCAAGACTTAAAAACACCACCAGTCTGGATGAGCCCAGAAATCCAGCAACAATCTTCTCTGTCCTGGAGGCTGTATCTATTTTGATGCTAGGAAAATTGACAATTAAGATTCTGACATCTGCTAAATCTGAGTAAAATTCAAGGTAAGGATTAGTTATGAATAAAAGCCAAGTCATAAATTCTGTTTCAAAAGCATCACGTATCTGCCTCTATTCTTGGAGATGTTCAACAGCTGTCTGAACATGGTCCTGGGCAACTGGCCCTGGCTTGAGCAGGGAAGTTGGACCTGGTGACCTCCACAGGTCCCTTCCAACCTTGGTCATTTCGTGACTCTGTGATTTCTTTAATCCTCTGTTCTAGTAAAGCCATAAATACTCACTCACTCAATGCTGGACACAAAATTAGAGGGCTAACCTTTATTCAGGCAGGAATAAAACCTGTCCTAAATCAAGACACAAACAACCCACACACACACACCCACAAAGTATAGTTTAAATCTGAATGATCTCCAACAGAAAGAACCATTCCTCTATCCTAAATGAAAAAACGCTTGAAAAATCTTGCAAATACCTCCACATAAGAATCTACACAGTAAGATGACTGATTTTTTTAAAATTTTAATTAAAGTTAATCACTATCAAGCAACAGAATCCCTACCTGGATTTTGCACTGCCCCTGAATTTATTCAGTGTCTATTCCTTTTGTACTTTTACAGGCAGCTATAGAGCACATCTGTCCAAAAAGAGAACCATCAATCTTTTACACAATACAGACATGAACAGATTTTTTTCCTTCGATCAGTAAGAAATTCTGTATGCTTATCTTATAAATAACTAGGATGTAAAGAACTGGGTAAACAAATTCTCTATCTTTTTGATAAATCGCACGGAAAACAGGAAACAATGCTACCCAGAATTATTGCATCCTTACTGTACCTTTTCTATTGTGCTATATATGAAAATTACATTATTGAATGTACTAACAAATGAGATATTAAGCACAAAGTGTTTCCTACTATTTGCATAGATAAAACCAAAATATTTATAAGATGAAGCACTGCATTTTATGCAACTACAGCATCTTTCATAGTTAAAGTAAATGATTGTTCTACAGCTGTTAGAAAGATCTAAACTTGAATTTGTTCACAGCAGAATGTTTAGAGTTTAAAGGAAAGAAACACAGTTTTATTATTCATTCTTTCATCAAGTTACTTCACTGAGTGCTAAACCCTTCTACAAAATTGCTGTATACCAACTGATGCCGAAAGGAATTACATGGCCTTAAAGTGATTGAATGAAAAAGTTTTTATGTTGCAAGTACACTGAAATGTAAAAATTAACTGTTGCTAACAGGAACGCAGATTTATTTCCTCTGGATAATCTAATAACTGTCCACAATGAACAGCATCTCTGTGAAGGAAATGAGGGAGAATGGACTCTCCCTTATCACTCTTCCACGTATGAAGGGTTCAATGGAACAACCGTCAAAGTAAAGGAAAACAAGTGTTAAAAATATCCAATGTGGAGTCTCCATTTTACATCCTGGGTTAGTGATACATGATTCCAATCTGTCTTCCATTGCAAATCACACACAGTTTATGCATCTTGAACCTGAAAGAAGCATGCTTAACCTAACTCAAATAGTGGCCATGAAGAATTACACAGATTATTAGATAACTTGATAAAATCATGGAGCAAGATACTATTTGGAGATCTCTCCCTCTATATGAGGCCTTTTCTGTTACCTTGAAAGTATTAGAATAAACCATGATAAGATTGAAGCTGTTCAATGTAGCAAAGAATAAAATGAAGTTTCAAGGTCAGGTGTTTTCTGTAATACTAATGTACAGGTTCTGTACAAAGTTAATTTAACTTAAAAAGATAAAAAAATATTATTCTACAGAAAACTCCAGCTTACTTGGACAGCTTCCTAGAGGCTGAAATAGGAGTTAGTCTGTAAGAACTCAAAGTTTGACATCACAGTTGAAACACTAACATCAGACCAAGCGGTGCTAATTGGTTATTATCACTTTCTTAGGAACATAATCATTTTAATTGATTACAAAATTCACCTAGTCATAGAAAGGACCAGCTGTGCAGTAAGAATACCTTCTTTAAAACATATCAAGATTTTAAACTGAATTAAAACAGATGTAAGAGCAACTGTCTCTTTAATCAAGAAGAGGTAAATGGAGGACAGAGGGGTAAATGATGGACAAGAAAATGAAAAGAGCAGAGAGAGCACAGACTTCGTCCGGTTTTACAAGATGTCATTTATCACTATACATCCCAAAGTCTTAATGTCACTGTGGGCCCTCAATGCATGCTGCTGCTGCTTCCAGAAGGAAGGTAATCACCACACCAAACAAACCACCTTTTTAGCATCTGCAAGCTATGTGGCATTATTAAGAGTTGCTCTTACTCAGCATGCACATTGTGAGTCATCTCCCTCTGTTCATTGAAACCACATGAACTAGGATATTCACTTAGCTCAGGACAGAAATTTTCTTTCAAGCAGAGACAACTCATCTTCTAAGTTACTATAAAAACCTCACCAGCATTATTGACTGGCAGTACAAGTCTGTCATTCAGGGGAGCATGGCTGCTCAAAAGTCTCAATGAGCTTATAAGTGTTGTTGCCCTTGTTCTTCTGCAGGCACTCAAACTCTCTGGGTGCCAGCAAAAGAATGAAAATGCACTCTGACATCCCTCATTTGCCAGAGGGGCAGTTCTGTTAATATATATTTTCTGACAGTACTCCTTTACCTTTTGTTCCTTGTTTTCTGAGATTCCAGAGAAGGATTCGGTTCAGTTTTGCAGTGAGTCACGCAGTCAAGGGTAGACATCTACACACTACTCACAGTCAGTGCAAGGAGATGACTGAAACAGAGTTGCCTGCTTTAGTAAGGGCTGCAGCAAATCAAGTGGCCAACAACTTTGGGGGGTTTTTTTTTGTGGAACTCTGACAGAGGAAGTACTCAAGAAGCTCACTATAATGTGACCGGAAATAATAAAAGCATAACCGCAACAAAGCTTAACCACAACAAAGTAATATAACACCATTATTGCATATGGATACATATAATACCAGCTACCAGTATCATAATGGTAATGTAAGAATAATAAAAGTCATCATCCATTCAGGAAAGTCACTGAGCAATCAGGAACTGCACTTCTCTATTGTTCTTCTTCCTGAAGTTTTGTATTTTTGATTAATCTGCTTAACACATGTTTTTTCAATTAAAAATGGGAAAAAATCCTCTGGACTACTCTAGAAGTCAGGTGAATTTAAGATTCACTTTCTTTGAAACTGCCCAAAAGAAGTATGCAATTTGAACTGCAAAATATTAACTAATTTTAGGCATCAGGGCCTTACAGCTGAATTTAGGATGATAAAACTTTGATCCAGACCCTTTGTATTACTACAATTGTTCTTCAACTTTCTCCTCCTAGATTTGTTAAATAGATCATTAAATAATTTCTTATATAGAGTCTTGAGAAGGAGAGAGCACAATACGATTGCAACGATGTGATGAAATAATGGATGCTATTACTTGAAGTATGAAAAAACGAGTGTATGTTTTGGCATAACCCTTCACAACAAGGACCAAGTCCTACAGATAGGGACACTTGACAAGATTCCCACAAGTTGGTAAGCACAATGATTTTTTTTACTGGGCTGGGAAGGTTGTCATTTGTTTGGTTTTGCCAGTCTGGTGTCTGGAAGAACAGAAGAAAGTCCAAACTTTTGATAGGGATCAATCAATCTCCAAAAGCAGAAACTTTATGCACTTGCAAAGAACTCACATCCCTACCCTAGCAGCAGTCTGCAAGAAAGTGTTCTCAGCCAATATATCAAAGCCAAAGTCTTTTCACTTGTTTGTTTACAAAGATGACTTCATTAGCAAATGGAGTTCCAAGAACCAACATTCTTCCTGACTAATGTCAATCATCCTGGAAAAGCTTGGTGTCGTTCACTGAGTTAATAAAGAAAAACAGCAGTTGAAACCTAGTGAGAAGATTAAACATTCCTAAATGAACTCCTGAGCACCAGCTGGAATGCAATAAATAGGACTTCAAACAACAGACACTCTGGCTAATACAGGAACAGCAAAATAGCTGGTGATCTGACATTATTATTGTGAAACAACAACTACGAGCATCATTTGCAGTGTTCTTACCACACTAAATGACAGAAGTAAGGAAGCATTTAAAAATTCATACAAGTGAAAAAAGGGCTTTCAGTATTACAAATACAAACCTGTAAAACTATTTATTCAGAAAAATGCTTGTGAGACACATGTCTCTTTAAATAGTTCATGACATGCTCTTTTACATGAAGATGAACAGGGAACTTCCTTGGCTTTGTTATTTTATGAGAGAATGAGCTTCAAGGATGTGAGCTATATCAACAGCCAGAAATAAGCCGGAGGAACAAGAACACCCCACTGAGAAGCACTGAACTTCAACAGCTTCTGTGTTTGCTACAGTCAATTTGACTGTAAGTAGAACATGTCACAGTGGGATACCTTTTTCCACACCATAGACTGTAAACACAGAAGCTGGCAGTACAATTATACTTAGGCAGTCTGAATGATTAAGCAGTCAAAAGCAGTGATCATACAAGATTGCATATATCACTACTATGTTTCAAATTTCTTCTTTGATTAAGGCCTTTCTCATTAGAGCTCCCAGCTTCACAGTAGTTGGTCTTAATTCAGAAAAGAGCACCAAAATGCATTTTCTTCACAATTTTTGCCCTTCCACTCTCCATTGCTCACTATTAATTTAAAATGAAAAATAAATGAGTATTAACGGTTTTAGGTAATTATCACATTCAGAGTATCTTCCTATTTCATAATGCATATGGCAGCAGGTCAGCACAAACAAGAGGACCTGAAAAGGTCTTACAGATTAGCCCAAAGCAGCAATCCTGAGCATGGGAATGTTGGCACATATGTCAGTAATGCAATTAATTCCTTCATCTGTACATGAAAAGAATTCTGGGGTTTTCTGCTGGAACAGGTAATCCCAATATAATAAAACATCACCGCCATAACTCATCCAGATCCCCTATAGTTAGAGAGCAATTTACAATGCACATTAACATGCCTTTCAAACACTGACAAAAAAAATCTGTATAGTCAGCTGATACAGCTTCTGATGTCTTTGGTTTCATGGCTTTCACTACTGGAGTCTTTCCTTTGCATGGAATATTTTCCAGGGCACTTCTATTTTCAGAAGTCTATTTGATTAAATTATTTACACACGCTTGTTATTCTTTACTCCTGAGCTGACTTAATTCGTGGATCAAATTAATTTTTCTGATTGTCATAAGAAAATAAAAAAGAGAAAGAATGAAAGAAAAAAACCCAATCTTCTCCTCTTATGAGTGACCACATTTTATCCAAACTTCTGCAGACGAATTTTGTTTGGCAAAAAACAGGGAAGGCTGGCACAGAGTAGAGACTATCTGCAAGGGCTGATGGAGCTAATGCTGGCCACTTGCCACAATGGCTTTTAAAAGAATCCACAAGAAAAGACCACAAGGGAATACAGAATTCAGTGCCTAGTGCCAGAGATTTTGCAGTTGTAGGGCCATTGCTCTGTAGTGACACAGTCTTTCATTGTTGCTCTCAATGAACTCTTTATCCCCTTTAGTTGCCAGCTTCATCAGTGCATATTCTTTGCCAACTTGCTATTCATGGAACAGAAATAAGCAACTAAAACAAATAATCCCCTACCAACTCCCCACGCCTACAATCCCACATTACTTTTTCACCTTAGGCTCTATGTTTTGCTCTTAATTTCAGGCAAGTTAATTTCTTCTCACAATCTCCAGGGAAAGGACATCAGGAGAATATGTCAACATGCAGCCCATGCATTGCTGCATTCCTCTGGGCTTACGTAAAGCACTGAAAATTTTCAGTGTCGTTCTCTTACTCATGAATATTTCCATGAGAAAAATGCACAATTTACTTTCCCATTCTAGTAAGCACTGAGAAATCCCCTTGATCAAATGCAACAAAATCCCCACTTTCTTAACACTATGATGCAAGAGCTATTGAAAAGTCTGTATGTTCTACAAACTTCATAGTTATTCATACCAACACTGTTAAGTCACAACTTCCTTATGTTAGAAACTTGTGCAGTACTTTGGATATTCTTAGCTTTCCTCTACAGTTAAGAACTAAATCTAACACAGTCTTGAAGACACTCCAAAACCAGAACACTTTAATGAGAGGTGGATTTTTATTACACATTTGCATGCTTACTTGATAAAAACATATTGAAATTTCCCTGAAAACTAACTGTTGAACCAAATAATACTACACAGGTAAAAGACAATGTTGACAATATTTCTTCCCTCTTTTCACTATTCCTCTCCTTACCTCCACTCACTTCATATGGAGAGGAAGAAACCTCACTTTATTCATATAATCAGAACAGAAAGAAATTAACTTTAGTTTAGTATGCAAAAGCTGTAAAGTCTATAAAATGACTAACTTGTTTTGATTTTGCATAATTATAAATACATGAAATAATACAAATGCAACTAAAAATGCATGACCTATAACCCTTAATAGGGAGGACACCACACAGTATGTACTGCACATCTGCTTCTCTGAAGTTAAAAAACATATATAACTTCATAGCTCTTTCCCATATTATGTGATGTAATTTTATTTTGTTTCGATACTCCCACATTCTTGTGTTTTATTTCTCATTACCTCATTGTTACAAAATCCTTTCTTGATATTTTAGTTTATAAGACTGTTTAACAATACTGCTGCATTTGCTTAGAAAACAGACTATGCAGGGAATTACCATGGTCTAAACCTTCCAACCATCTAACCATACTCACAGAATTACACTTTACAAGTGACTAATCACATGGTTCAAGGCAGAACAGAAAATTTTCCTTTGCTACTACTGCAATTTTTTACAGCATTTTTCCACAAATATGGCTAGAATTTTCAGAAAGCATTTGATTTCGTGTTACTTCAGAAATTGTAAAGATTGGCTCTAGAGTATAACTTAGAACTATTTCTAGTATTTTATTATATTTTTCTAAATTACATTCAACCAAAACATTTCTATACAGTGACAGTTTTGCAGATATGCTTATTTTCATCCTATAAGCTTTTTGTCCAAGATCTACTGTAAGAACTGAAATATTCCAACATTTTTTCTGTCTTGGAGAAAAATAAATCCTAGAAAACAAGCATATTCCCCTGCTTTTTTTTTCCATTCTCAAGTAATTGAATATCATTACTAAATCATCTGCACTCTCATCATTTTTCCTGTCTGTTGATAAAACTACTCCATAGTTTTCTGTCAGAAAGGTCTCAAAGGTTCCTAAACTTTCTTCCCTGCAAACTTGTTTTGACCCTCAACATACTTTCTCTTGCCCCTTCTGGGGATTTTAAATGCTCTTTCATGATCTTCCACATTCTTCCCCCACCCCACAGATGTTTATTTCCCAGAACAGTGTCAGACTTTTCCAGGGAGTTGGGTCCACAGTCCAATCTTCTCCCCCCAGACTCTTTCAATGAAACATGGTTTATCAGGCTTGCTACGTCATTTCTCACTCTTCCTGGCACATCCCAGCGACAGTGAGCAGGCAGAGAAGCACCA
Source organism: Atrichornis clamosus (assembly GCA_013400975.1). NCBI lineage: Eukaryota > Metazoa > Chordata > Aves > Passeriformes > Menuridae > Atrichornis > Atrichornis clamosus. Next base: position 20,664 of record WBMZ01009657.1, on the reverse strand, counting down.
CAAAAAAAGAGGACAGAGAAACTAAGAGCAGATGCTGCCAGAGGTTGAAAAAGCAGAGAATGATTTCCTGTCTGGCAACTAGGGAATTGCCAGAAAAAAACATGGGAATTCCCAGATCTCTAGTGCAATATTAGGTATTGGTGCATCAGATGATCTTTTAGTAGGTACTTTAAAAGACATTTTTCTCTGTTTGTTCTTAATCTTACAGTGTACCCAGAGAAATTTTAAAAATACGTGTGCCTATTTACAGACAGTGGAAAAGAAAGAAATATGTGATAATATCACGATATAATTAAAGCCTATGCTGCAACACATTCGTAAGGAGTCACAGTTTTGACTATCTGAACAAGATCAGTTCTGCCAGTTCTGTGCTGTATACATGTAGAATGAGGTGCAATTTCCCCAGTACTACCCCCATACAAAAATGTATGCAGAGGTAAAAATAAAAAATAGGGCTATTTCTGGTGTGAACAGGGAGCTTTAAGTTGCTGCTTCTATGAAAATCAAGAATAAATCACTGCAACAATTACCATGCAGATCTTCAGCTGTAAAAACTTTGCAATGTATCTTTAAATGCTTTTATGTGCCGTGATTTTTACATTAAATAGATAGATTCCCATTCTGTGAAGAGAGCTGCTCAGAGGCGGATCCGTCCCACTGGCCTGTGCTGGATGGCGGGGGAGGGATGAAAGGAATGAAAGCAGTTATCAAGGCATTTGTAAGTAGTGAGCTCTTGGAACAACATTAGAGTTGAGGGTCATGGGAAACAGAAGCATTGCTCACCCTTCTTCCTGGCAAAGTTTTCTGTGCTTGGGCAACCAAGTAAAATGTGTTGTAAGACCAGAAGAAGGAGGAGAGGGGAAAAAAATTAAAATGTGTATATTTAGCTTATTTTACAAAGAAGAAAATCTACCACTCTGCTTTAAAGGAAATGAAACACTTTCTATATGAAATTCTTTCAGGCTCTTAAAGCTCAGGAATACGATGCTTGATTAGATTCCTTTGATCAGACAACTAGTATCACAGTCATATGTACTTCAGTACTGCACATAACAAGGCTGGGGGCGTGTGAGAGTTCTAACACACACACACACAAACAGATGTAAGTAACATTTGTTTACAGTCAGATATGCACTTCCACACATGGAGGACAGAACTGAAAGCCCTAATCAAGCAGGATTTTGTTCAGTGACATTAAATGTCACTAAATGTCTTAACCAAATTAGGCCTAAAAGCACATTTTTTGCATTCAGTCTACCATAGAGCCAGTCCAGTACTACTCACTACTTAGCTACTTCTCACTACTTAGAGAGAATGAATACTAAACATATGAGTTTTATGTAGCAAACAAGCTTAAGGTGCTAGTTAAATCATCTTCTACCTTTAAAATATGAAAGGAATTCATAAAATGCAGAGATGAGACATAAAAGCACTTAAAGGCCTTAAAGATACATTTTTGAGGGTTTTAATTAAATCATTTGCAGTATCCTAAACTCAAAAAAACTGTTACCAAAATAAGTACATTCTAATAATGGGTGGAAAAAATATCAGCCAAATGAAATATGCTTCATTAACTAATGAAACGCATGACTACAAATCAGTTTCACCAGGTGAGTTCCTGTTTGTACAGTTCAGAATTAAGCATTCCCAAGGAGTTTGGAGTTAACTCCAATTTGCATGTGACTACTTCCCTAACATTTATGTTACAGTTCTTGTATCTTATGTTCCAGATCTATCGCAATCAGCTTGAGAGAAAATGAAACAACCCCTGTAAAAACCAGTATTCATATTATGTTTCTTGCTACGCATAAACCTATTTCAAAGAACAGGGTCTTCGTATTAAAAAAGAGGGAGAAATATACCTCATATTCATTTAGCTGAATTTTTTACTTAACTTCTCAGACAAAAATAAGGAACTTGAGTGACCTTCTGCTGCAGTCTCTCTAGTTTTTCTTAAGTCAACTAACTTGTAAGAAGGACCAACTAGCCTTCTACATATTTCATCTACTGTTTTTTTTCAACTTTTAATTCTCTGGAAGTTTGGTCTACTTTCCTGTCACAAAAAGATTTAGGAACATATGAAAACATCCTCTTGTTATCTTGCTGGCAGAGTGATATCCTTTAATTAATAATCTTACCATCCATTAGTACTAGTAGTGTTTATATTATGGCATGTGTAATGAGTTCTGAACTAACTATTATCACTCACAAATGAGACCTTGTCATTAAAACAGATAAATAGTAACTAGGTTGTTTTATTACTCTACATTCAGGCACAGTTAAGAAACATATTAAATACTAGTAATTATTTGAAACTGGGGATAAAGAAACAGAGACATCACCACTCCATCAAGCCATGAGAGACCTGCATTTAAAAACTATGTACAGATTTTGTCTTACTCCTTGATACCAGCCCTTGATAACAAGGGCACAGGGAATTGAGGCAAAGGTATTTACCTTTGGTAAATGGTAAGCAAATGGTAAGAATACCTTGTTTAAAGAAATGCACACACAGTAATCAGCCTGGAAAGAGTAACTCAGGCGCCACAAGAGTTCTACAAAATCACAAGCAGTACAGAAATGATGGCTGTCTCCCAGGTGAAAACAAAAGGCTATCCAACATAGCAAGAAACAAGCTCAAAACAAAGTAAGAAGATGCTGCTTCTTAAAATTTGTAGCTAAATAATGAATCTCACTACCACCAGATACTTTGAATACTAAAAATTTATGTAAGTTCAAAAAAGGACTAGACAAGTTCACAGAAGAAAAATCCACTGAGAGCTATTAAAGATATAACTAACCCCTTGCTCAGGAAATCTTCAAGCCCCAAACCACTGGAGGCAGTGGCAGCATCACTACATTCTGCCTGCTGTTATTCTCTACCCTAGAGAGTCAGTGCTGTGCGTGAGAGAAAAACAGAACTCACAGCACAGCACTCACTCGTATCTAGAGACAGGATGTAACACCAGATAAGCTTCATGTCCGACCCTGCACAGTTGTTCTTACGCTCTTTGTAGGAAGATTTGGACACATATTTTGCAATTGCTTCCATGTCTCAAGACACCAATAGCTGATCACCACCACCTGCTAGTAGGAGGTTGTCACTCTCATGGATGAGCTGATACACCACCAAAGGTAAGCCCTCTTTAGCCACCTATCTAGGGTCATCTGTCTTAGCAACAGACAACCATAGGAGAATAGAGCTGAGTTCACACTGAAAAATTAAGGATCATGAAAATGTTCTATTTTGCCAGCTGAACCACAGGAGATGTTCTCCAGTGTACAAGCAATGATAGGTAGATGAAAGCTGCATTATCTTCAACTGCTACAAAGCCAGAGGATGTGGGCCATTACACCTTTAGTTCTATTACGTAGCTGTAATTCTTCCAGCAAGGACTTGTTTAGTGATTTGTACTATGAGGTAAACTAAACATAACTTTTAACAGTAAAAATAACTACATGAATAAATAAACAGCTGACAAAAAGTTGATTTGGACTAGCAAGCCAAATGGCTTCAATGACAACGGATTATAAAGCTTTATTCCTTGCACATGTGTATTATCTTCACCCTCTTCCTTCAAAACTTTTCCTAACATAGTTCTTAGCATGAGAGCAGTCAGTACATGGACAACTAGCCAATGATCGTTTCTTTTCCCCTCAGAGTTCAGTATTGCTCTCTTCTCCTCCCATTATTTTTCATTGCATAGCATCCAAGTCCAATAATGAACACAGAATTACCTCAGTGTTCATGCAAGCCAAGCCTAGAAAGAGTAAAGGAAGTACATTTTTATGTCATATCAAACACCATCACCCTATTTACAGACGAAAATGCTGAAAGCAAAAGTGCCTAAGACCACACATCCCAAACTGGTGATTAGGCAGACTCTTGTGGTTCCCTACTTCTTGCCTGTGATTCCAGATACCATTCTGTCAGACCAGGAAACAATAACCAGAGCTGCAAACAATGCAGCTTCTCACACTTCCCTGTCACCACAAAATCTGTAACTTCTTTCTTCCAAGGGGGTGTAATTTTAAAAAATAGTTTTATACTAAAAGAAGATAAGAAAATCCTAACTTCATTAAAATAATAATAGGAAAAAAAAAGCAGCACAATATTGTTTGATCCATTTAATGCAGCTGCTACAGAATGCCCGGTTACTCCAGCTACAGAAGTTAGTGCTCTCTGTTTCAACTCAGTCTCCATGAAAATGAAGAACACCCAACACACAAACATGCTTGCTTGCTTAACAGTCATTTGTTAAATTTTAGTTAAAGCATCTTTTTAAAAAAAAAAAAGTGCAAACAAAATCAGGACAGAACTATTAAGGTTTGCAAGATTAAACTGATGTTTCTTAATCAGGAGAGTCTACATTTGAGTAATTTTAATATAGGATTTGGGATTTTTGCATTAAAAATGTTTCCATCAGTTTTCAAGTGCTGTAGGATTTTATTTCTCTTTCTCAAAACACATATAAATTTCCACTAACTAAAATTAATTCCAACTAAGATTTCAATCTAACTTCATCACAGCTCCATCTCAAGAATCAGTGTTCAGGGGAATACTGAAGAGACAGGAAAGAAAATGTTTCTTTGCATAAAAGTTCTAAAGGAAGCCTAGGCAAGTTTTCACTAAGACAAATGGAAAAAAAAAATCCTTCTTTAAAGATACAAAATGACACTGAAGTAGCTGATAACAAAGCTTTTGGAAAATACCCACCCATCTTGTTTACACACACAATGGAAGAGTCAATAACAAGTCAATGAGTAAATAATTCACTCAGAGAATGAAGAAGAAAAAAAAAGAACTGGTTTAGGCTCAAAGTGTTTCTTTTATAACATTGAAAGAGCAAAATTTGGTGTTTAACCCTAGGACTGTATTTTTATTCAAAGACTGACTGCAGAATGTCACTGACATCATCAACATCGTTTTCCCTCAAGTATGCTGCAAGAATTTGCATTTGGAGCACCAGTTCTGCATGGCTCACAGTTTGTTGGCTACCTTGATTTCCATTCCATCACAGCCTCCTCCTCTCCCTTTTCTCCATGAAAAGTGGCTTAAAGGAGTTGTAGATTTCATTTCAAAAGCCCAGCAGAACTTAACATACTGGCTTCCCTAGACTCTATTTAAGACAAGTGGGAACTTTTCCATGAAAGTATACTTTCGAAAAGCATGGGAATTCTTAGCAAGCTTAAAACCAAACCAGTTCTGTAACTGGACTCAATTCTGAAATCAATTCTTTCTAAAATGGAACTGGAATTCTCTGCAGGGTGAAAAGTTTCAGTTAATCGAGACAACATTTGCTGCTTACAATGAGCAATTCGAACCAAACAAACACAGCACAAACATGGTAGTCCAGATTTTGGACACTGCCTCCCAAAAGCAGCATTTTTTTCTTTCTGTGAGCATGCAAAATGCTTAACTGCAATGGATGGTCCTTTCAGAGCTCCACGTCTGTTGACTGTAACCCTTTTTTATCTGCAGTTGAACATATACATAAACATGAAACAATGAATAGTCTTTGAATTACTCATGAGACTGCATTGAATAGCCAAGCAAAACATCTTCTTCCCAAAACATTAATGTTAGCTTCCTTGACATAACCAAACAGAGCACATTAAAACATTGGCTCCAAAGAAGTCAATTCAATTTTGTTAATTGTTGCTGAATTAAGGACACACAATCTACACACTGTTAAGAGCAATCATAATGACTCCTGCTGACTTGTTGTAATAGCTCAGCTATTAAGAGTTCTGATCCTCTGGCTACCTAAATATACAATGTATCATAGCATCTCTTATCAAGCCAATTATTCACAAAGACAGGCTTGCTAAATCCTTTTACAAGCACCTTCCAAAACAAAACAATACTCCTGGGATCCACTCTGCACAGACAACAGCCCAGAACACTGACATAATCGGAGCTACCTCTATGCAAGCTGGTCACATTCATTACTTAGCAGCCAAAGAGCTAGTAAATTTAACTTTGATATCATACCCTCGAGCTAAATATATAAATTAATCTTGTGTATTCTGTATCAATTTCCATAATGACTGAAAGAGAAAATTAAAAAAAAAAATCACTGTGGAAAATTAATTATAAACGGGGTAAAGACAAATAAAGACTGCTCTCAAAATAAGTGTCGAAAACAGTAATTATAAATAGGGATGAAAGAATCAGTATGAAGATTGACATAAAAAGCCTCATTGAGAATTATTTTCCTATTGGTTTTGGAGGTCACCAAGATACACACATAGTTACTAAGAAATAGAACACCAACTAAGTAAAACAAAAACTAGGAGTTACAGTGCTAGTTTTTCAGGAATGACACTCAAGGTGACTTTTTTTTTGTGCCATTCCTTCTTCCTCATCTTTTTAACATTAAAAATGAAACTTCTCTTCCCTCGAAGAAAAACAGAACCCAATAATAACACTCAAAAATTCAGCCTTAGCAAGAAAATTTAGTAAAGCTTTCAGCTTAAGAAGTCTCCTTGAACGGAATTACCCAAGAGGCTAAAAGATTATGCAGCTGCTAATTTTACCAGTTGGTATATAGCTTCCCAAAATGTTCCTAAAAAAATAATTTTATAATTCATGGGTTTGTCCTACTGAATGAAAAAACAGAACACATTTCTGGATGTGCATAATAGTCAGATCATGGTTTTTATTCTCTCTCCACAGATAGGCAACACCTTGACGTGGTTGCACAAGAGCTTTTTGAGTGAAGAGATATGTATTCTGAAAAAATCACATTCCAGTGAGAACTGAAGACCTTTTAGCTCTTGCTTTTTCATACTTCTGAAAATGTCATTAGCAACCTACATAATCCTCATAATATTTTACAGTCCAAACACATCTTTTCGTTTAAAGATCATGGTAAGGTGATAGTAGAGCTGTAAGGAAGGTAGCAGAAGACTCTTCTTTTAAAGCTTCAATTTTGCTAAGTACTGAACTCAGCAAAGTGCATATTCCAGCTGTGTAAAGTATTTATCTTGAAAGAAATACAAGAGGATGTGGGCCTTAAGCCAGTAAAATACTCAATGATCTGGAATATCACGGGATAGACCAACCAAACTGGTTTCACAACTGCCAGGGCATGAAGGCAGCAACAAGTACTTAACTCAGTGGTAGTAGCTTCTTATAACGGAATCAAACTTTAGTAGATTTTGTGTATTAACACTTATTTTTCCTCCCAAATAATTCGTTTCTGAATCTCAAAGGAGCCTTACTATTTATCAGAAACATAAACTCTGGAGATCAGACTGGAAAAAGGGTGTTAACACTGAGTAACATACTTTACTGCTGATATAGGTATTCATAATCAGCTTTAATTTTTTCCTTTCTTGAAAAGCAGCAAAAGGATGTCACAATTTTAAATGTCAAAGACGTAAGGAGATTGAGGAAATTTACATTTAGGAAGCACACACTAATGCCCATAGGAAAAAAATATTATATCTACATAGTGATGGTGTTTACATCAGCTTTAATACTCCTTTAAAGATTTCAGAATAACTATAGGTAGTTATTTTATAATATCAACTCAACAATCAGCAAGTCACAAATATTAAGGCCTAGTAGAGAAAGAATGCAAAAAGCAGAAATTATCATTATTTGATGCATTCACACCTTGAATCTTCCACAAAGTTTCCTGCAATCCAGCTCAGAATGGGCACAGTTACCAGGAGGGCACAAAGCAGGACAACCAGAGGACAGATTTCTCACTTAAAAGCAGAAACTAACTAGATTAGAACTTTTCAGAGTAGCTGGGGAACAAAACCTGCAAGAACAAAGAAAGGAAAGAAAGGTCTTTAAAAAACAAAACAAAACCAAACCAAATCCAAACCCAGATGAACAGGGTAGGCAATGTATACAGACAACAGTTACTATTTCCTATAGAACAAAAATTGCCATCAACAGACAAAATCACCAAGCAGCACACACACAACAAAGGAAACACTTTTGCCCATGCTGTGCACACTTAAATCATAAAACTCCTCGCTTGCTGTCACAGACTGCTGCAGTGCCTAACAGGACACCTGGATTCCAATGCAGGTAAGATGAAGCCCTTTCTAAAGAGGGTTTATTTGAAGACACTAAAGGAAACTCTAGCAGAAGGCTACTCAATTTAGAGATTCTCCTTATTTGACTTACTGCAGAAGCTCAATACTTCTGTGAGGGTCCCTGACTGGTCAGTTTTATTCTGGAGGTCTGAAGGCACAGCACATGGTTCTGCTGAGACTGCAGAGATGTTGACACAACTCTAAACCTAAGTATCCTCACATAATCTGAAACTTATAATTCAGTAATAACAGGACTTATTTACTGAATACATTCATTTGTTCCATGGGGAAACAATCAGGTCAGGCAGAAGTGTCTTATCAATTTATGGGGTTTTTGGTTGTTTAAAGATACCAACCAAATTTTCCATATACTTGACATACTTTTAAAAGCAGAAGTCAACTTTTGAGAGACCAAATTCCATGTCACAGATTTGGATCTCACTATAAATCCCTCCTCCTAAATTTCTCAGAGAGGCACAAATGCAATTGGAAGGAATGAGGAGTTAAAGGAGTATCAGACTTCATATTTAAAGAGCCAACATACTTTTAATCAGGTTTAACAAAACAGTATGACAAAATTTCTGCTGGACAGTATGACATACACCAACATGAAATGTTCTACTGCACCGACAGTAGGAATTACCTGAACAATCTATTCAGCTTCAGAAAAAAAAGAAGCTGAACTCCCATGCTATTTAAATAAAATAAACTAATCAACTGTTTTAAGATCACCTTCCTACACTAGAAAGTGCCTATTTTACAAGTACCCAAATCAAGCGAGTTCAAACAGTAATTCAAATGTTAAAAGTTATATTTAATGCTTTTACAGATAATAACTTTTAAAAAAATTTTAAACTAGAGGCATATGTAGAAACTAAGATGGAAGTGAAATCCCCCATAATACTTAACCGATGCTTAAATTACTCAACACCTGCTTATATGCAGCAAAAGACAAAGTATTAGCTACAGAGAGAAAGATGGACTAGTTAAAGATAAATCTCCCCAAATCACAGCTTTTATTTTATTGTGAGACAACTGTAACAAGAAGAAAGGCAAGGACTTGGCACACAATTGGTTTAATTTTGATATTTGCCAAGAATCCAGACATGGGATTTGATATGCAGAAACTCCAACTCCCACTGGTGAAGAACCTCATAGTCTCTGACCCTCTTCACTGCACTCAGCCCCTCCTGTATATCTTGCAAAGTGGCAAGGGATCAAGACTTAAATCACTTAATATGTTTTAAAAAGAAGAACCAAACCAACCAAACAAGCAAGAGTATCAAGCCACTAAAACACCACCCCCTCAACCCATTGGTGTTCACTAGTAAGAGTAACACTGTTGTCTTGTGCTTCATTCCATCTGTACAAATACACTGTTGTTTAATTACCATTTTGATTTACAAAAGGGACAAGAGAAGTGTTTGTCAAAATATCATTAATTCCTCTAGGTACATTAAATGTTCAAGAAAACATTGCAAAACTGACACTCAACCCAGCAACACACTACTAAGTGCTTCATAATGACTCCTCAAGCCAAGTGACAAAAGTAGCATGAGAGTGAGTTTTTATTGTAAAACACTCTTGAAGTCTCAAGGTGCACTGACAACTTTGACTTCTCACAGAGAACATCAAAAAGCCTCTGGAGTGTCAATGAGGAGGAGTTGTGACAGCATAATGTGTATTTCACTGACAAATGATTTGGAAGCTGTCAGAAGGCTGGTGGAGAAAAAAACCCCAGATGTGATCTGCAATGTTATTTTAGTAAATTTAAGGTGATTACCACTCACAGGGAGATTTGGGATATGCTGCATTAAGAGACAAGAGCAAAACTAACTGATTCAACAATGAATTACATCATTGCTGTGCTGTAGCACTGCAAATAAGAAATCTATTTTAACCTGCTGTAGGCACTAAACAGAAAAAGTAGTATAATGTACAGTTTTCAATATTGCACAAGAATATAAAAAACAGAAGTTCTTAGGCTGTATAGAACCAAAGAAAGTGAGTAGATCTCGTGAATTTGTGGGTTAAATTTACTTAGACCAGAGACCAATTTGTCTCTTGGATTACAGAGGAAAAAGAAGGCCAAAAAACTGTACCTGTTAGAAAACTTGTATGTTTTCACTTCTCAATTAAACCTGAACAGAGAAAAGTTAAACAAATTTCTTAAACATGGCCCTAACATTGTCATCTTCCATTCTGTAATCTAGGCATAAACAAAAGGTGGTAAGACTTGGATGAACATCATATCAATTCACTTGACGGCAAAATGAGTCATGTCATACAAAGTAACAGGAGGTACAGCTTAAAGTGCAAACTCAAAAATTCAGTATGAGTGTATCAGGAAATCTCTCAGCATACAAAGAAGATTTGGCTATGTAAACAGGAAATGTACTGCTGTGCCTAAACGCCTCTTCATAAAATGAAATATTTTGGATTTCTCATTTGACCTTAGGCTCTGAAACAGCATGAAGATGCAGCAGCTCTAAGCTCATGTAGCAAAAAGCCAACCATACTGCCTGTATTTGTGAGAAAACTTCATTAAATCTATTGCCAAGCTTACATTTATACCTACAAGAATCTGCTCAGACACACCTCTGTGTTTTTATGTCTGTGTTATCTGTTTATTTTCCAATTAAATCAGTCATGGTAGCAGATGACAAAACACCGTCTCACAAGAACTGTGAGAATTTTTAGGTTTCTGAAGTACTTCAGACAACATCTCAACAGGCTAACAAACCTAAGCCATTAACCCCACTTTCCTCACATTAAGGATCTTTCAAAAATGTTAGGTTTGCTATCTTTACCTACCTGTAATACAGCAACTTTAACTGAACATATTTATTTAGTGTCTGTATATATGAAAAGAAACATAGTATTACCATCTTCAACGATTTGGTTTTGTTTCAATGTGTATTTGCACAGGCATGTATATACACTAAAACAGTACAGTCTAGTATTGAAAACTAAGAAAGAGAAAAGAAAAAAAAAAAGAGAAAACAAAACCAGACATGAAAAACAACCCCCTCAAAGCAGTTATTAGAGCACAGCACCTCCATTTTGAACCACAACGGTGATACCAAGGTCAGGAGTACCAGAAGGAACCATCTGAGGCCTCACCTGACAGTATCTTAAACATGAAAAACACTGAAATCTGGGAAGGATACATCCTTAAGACATTCACAGTTTAAAGTTTCACTTATGCATGTATATTCAAGTAATTTAACTTCAAGACTTGCAAGTAGACAGAAAATATTTCCTTTTAAGACAAGAAAAAAACTATGTGATCAACAAGCCCTGCTACCCTGAACAGGAGTTTCAAGACTTAAATACTTCAAGTGCAACAGGTATAAGTGAACAAGACTGCAACTTAGGGGAAAAAAAATCCAAACAATTTCAGAGTTTCCAGCAATGAAAAGTCCATTACAATCTTAAGGAAGTATCTTCCTAACTTTGCAGTTGCAGGTTTCTAATCTTAATTTGTATAGCTTCTGCCAGCACTTGAATCTTCATGTACCTTGGTTTCTTAGAGAAACTTTCCATCAACATATTTTTCCTGGGATATAAATAAGATTTTAACTTTCTCTTCAGATTAAGCAATGATGAAAAACATATGCTTTATGGTATTTGTGGCTTTCAAGGAGCTAGAGCATTTTTATATGCTCTTCAAATGTTCAAAGGGTCTTCTTTGTCCCTTCTCAATTTTTCAGCATTCTCCTGAAAACAAGCAGCAGGACCAGACTCAACACCCATACATGCAGAAAATACCCATAAAACCCATCAACTTATACTCGCAGACATCATACATTTCTGGCATCTGTCAGTCTGCAGGCCCATGTTCACCTTACCAAATGTACTCATCTTCCTCCTCCATCAGCCAACTACTCTCCATCGTCAATGTTAACTGCCCTGTAGGCAAGCCACATTTGCTACTTCTTGACTTTTTGAAAATGTCCCCAAAGAGATTACGCCAGGACAACAAAGGGTGTTTTAATGCCAGTGGTAGTTCTAGACATGAAACGGTTCAAGAAGAGAACAATTTTTTTAATAGATAACCTCAGGCTCAGAGCAATCTTTTTCAAAGCAGCAAGTTTCTCCTGCATGCTTCCTCCAATTTATAAGTAATTTTAGTCTTAGAGGAAAATCACCCCTCTACAATATTCATGGATTTAAAACAACAGTTTATACAAATAGTAAATTCCACAGAAGATCAGGCCTTGTATTCTCCCTACTCCTACCTCTACTCCTCCTCATCATTTGTAAACAAAGGTTAAAGGCAAATAAGGTAAGACAGGAAAGACTGAGAAGATGGAGGGAATGGACTTAAAGAGGAATGTAAACTTTCTGAATGGCATGGTTTCTGTGTTTCTAAGGCCTTAACAGCACTGACAATCTAGGAAGGCTTTTGAAAATCAACATGCACCACAACATCGTAAATCTCTCTGTTCTTCCATTTAAATATGACCTGTGCTTTAAAGAACTGCAGCTTTTAAGAACTGATCCGCACATACTTACACTGACATTTGGCCACTTCTTGAAATGAATCTAATTATTACAGCAGAAAAAAAAAATTTGAAATATATCCAATTATCCCTTCTTGAGCACCTTCAATTATCAAACAAAGAACTCAGCTGACTCAAAAGGAAATGTCTTTACTATGAATTCCTATCTCATGTGTTGCTTGTTTTACCAAGGATTTGTACTCTTTGTTGCGCATGGTGGTGAGACAGTGGCAAGGGTGAGGACCTGAAAAAGAAGAGTGAAGATGATTTTTATATTTGGTAATTTTCTAGAAGCAACCAGGTTCTTGCCCAGCTACTTTCGTGCAGAAAGCAGCAGGAGGAGGTCATAATAAAAAATTATATCCTTAACAGAAGTCTAAACAGGTCAGCTGAATGACCACCCCACCTAAGATTTACTGTAAAAGAATTAAAAGCCTTTGCAGCTTTTAAATAATTAATTCCCCTGTTCTTTTCCTTTCTTAAGTTCACCTGTCCTCATCAACAACAATAAAACAATTCTCAGTCACCAAACACCTGGCCAGCAGCTGCTTGTTAGAAGAGGAACCAAAACATTTTTCTTTCAAAGACAGAAGCACTGAAAGTACTTGGAGAGGAGCTTTATTGGGTTTTGGTAGAGGGGGAGGAGGGCTCCAGAGGTGGCTTCTGTGAGAAGACACCAGAAGCCGATCTCATGTCAGACAGATGGTTTCACAGGATCAAATCACAGAATCATAGAACACCAGCTTGGAAGGGACCTGAAGGGTTCTCTAGTCCAACCTCTTGGCAAAATCACAAATTGATTCTTCTTACTGTTACCTGTTTTATTTTCCATGATGTTTACTTGACTTAAAGGCTTTTACAGAAGCCTATCGGTGATACCTACTTTCATTTACATAGCACCTTTCAGAGAGCAAGAGTACCTTTGTAAACAGACACTAAAATCCACATCTGGCATGCAAACCTCTTTAATCAACCTGCAAATATCAAGTAACATCAGTAGTAGAACAACCTATATGACCTAGGCATTGCAGCACCTTGTATACTGCTTTGAATATTGAGCTAAAACGAGATAAGACTTCTTAAGACATACAGCATTTCCATACTGTTTTCATATGTCTGAAATATATTAAGCAAAACACCAGAGTGCAGCTACATGTAAAAGCTTTTGTGTCCTGTGAAATACAAGTTTGCATAATTCAGGAGAGGGAAGTGATTTTAATTGATAACTTCTAACTAATCTGGAAAACTATAATGTAACATAGCCTGCAGTTCATAACAAGCTGTGAAATATATCTTTTTAATGAAAGTTATTTGCACTTCACAGGGTGCCAATGGGAGCTTAGATTACTGCCCAACAGTACTTCAGTTCCATATTAATACAGAAGAAGGTCAAGTTATATTTCTTCAGTTTGATCTATACTTCATTGCTACTGCTTATAAGATCCTGAAACCTTTTCACCTTTAATCATACACTTGAGGAATTCATAGCACCACATGGTCAAAAGAAGACCATAACCATTGATTTCATTTAATGATTCATGTTCTCACAGAATACGAAGAGGAAAAATCAAACTTATGAAGAATATTATGCTAGTTTTGTTTCCCCGACTTTTACTTCTAAGCTCTTGAAAACTTAAAAGTGAATTCAAAACGGCTTAGAAAAGAGCTACTAAAATGACCAAGAAACCAGAGAAACTGTTAGAAGAGAGGATGAGAACAGCTTGTTCGGTCTAGCAAAAGGATGTGATTATTCACCAAGCAAATCCAAGCAAACAACAGTGCAGAAATCTTGAGTGAAAGGAAAATTAGCATAAACAAGTTAGAATTTTCAGATTAAATTTATTTTTAATGAGTTACCCAACTTGCAGAATAACAAGGTTCTAGAACAGCCTTTTAGCAGAAATAGTAAGGATAAAAATTGTTTTTAAAATGGATCTTAACAAGTAGGGATTATATTACATAATACTAGCAGGAGATTGGATTTAATAAAGGAAATCCATGAGACCATGATTCTCCTATATTTCAAATTAATTTATAATTACAGTTTTGAGAATATAGGAAAAATAGAAAGGCAAAGATATAGCACTGGTTTACTTATTATTCAGCAGAAAGAAGGACTTATTCTCCTTTGCATTTATTTGCAGAGGATGAATACAAAGTTATTTACTATTACAGGAAACTGCAAATTGCTGCAGCATTTCTGCCCATGAAAACCCAAGAGATCTGTACAAGTTCAGTGACTACAGCATCATATTTTCCATTGTAGTAAAGACAATATTCCTGAAGCAGCTGGTCTCTTATTAATAGAATTCATTTATCTTATTCATAGCAAATGAAGCACATACTAGACAACAAGCCAACTGGCCCATTAAGAAACAGATTAAATTTGACCTTTTAAAGAGATCAGTTTAAAAATCCTAATTAAAAAAAAAATTCACAATATTTTCTTCAAGCAGAGATGTCATTTCATATGGCATTTGAAACTCAAGCCTGCTCCTTTGGTAGTCTGACATAAACCAATAACAAAATTTCTCTGATGAATACCTGTTTCAATATGAAGGCATTAGAACACCCATGTTGAGTCATTCAAGGACTTTGTTAACACAACAGTCATTACTGACAGTATGGAAATTCATTTGCAGGTATTACTGGTTCAAAATGAAGCGTTATATGACAGCCAGAAAATAATGCGCTCTCTAACAGTCCACTACATACTGGCATTTGTTTTCTTCATATATATTTGGCTAAAGATAATAAGATACAGACTGCAGCTGCTTTTAACACTAGAAGAAGCAATTACGATCCTTCTCTGGCCATGAACCAGATTACTGTTGGTATCTTTGCATGAAAGGCCTAACACTGTTGGAATTGTTTTTGAAAGTAATGTCCATAATCCATTGATAATGCAGACACCAGCAGAGGTTGCGCAGGACCCTACAAATGCCTATCAGAAGTAACAGAACAGCACTGGAAGAGATAACTTCAAAAACACCAATGCCAATGCCAAGTTTCAACTTCCTTTTAGTGGGAAAAACAAAAATGTAGTCTCTCACTGTAAATACCTGGCATAGGACAGGGCTGCAGTGGGCATGATGACCACACGTGTGCTCCATGAAGCTGCTGTTGACTACTGTGAGAGCTGATAAAGCTAGGATTGGTATCAAATGCTCAGCAGCTTTTTCCTAGCATTTTCTGCACTGTTTCCTTCTCCTTCTAAATAAGTAAGACTCTGGAAATAGCCCAGAACAAAGATTATATGGTCTAGGTTAGTTAGGTGTTAGCATTACATCTTTATGTACGGTCAGACAAAGAGGGAAAAAAATTTTTTATATTGGGAATAATATATTTAGGAACTAAGACATGTAAGCTACATCTACATAAATAAAGGAGAATCACTGCTATCAAAGTTAAGCAGTTATTATCCAAAGAACTCAGTCTTGCTCCATATAGGATCTGGAAAAGACATTGCAAAGATATAATCTCATGAAAGTATGTGAGGCAAAGATATCTGGGAAAATGCATCGCTCTGGAAAGATACAAAGGTTTTGTTTTTCACATGACAAAAAAAATCCCGAAAGAGATAAAATGATCATAGGCTCTTATGCTGTAATTTTATCCTTATTTTTTTTCCAGGAAGCTAACCCCAAAAATTTCTCTATGTATGAATAGGTTCATCATTGTATTTTTAAAATTAGGTTTAGTAGAGAAGAGAATCATCAGTGAAAACTGTATGTCAAGCAATTTAAGATAGTCTTTTTTGGTGTGAAATTTCTATTAAGCTCTGGTAAATAACACCCCCTCATGCCCCTTGCAAAAGATGGTATTTCCACATTGTATCTATGTTTGTCCTTGTGTCAAGTAGTAAAATAAAACTAATGACTGCTACTAAATTACAAAATCCTAAAGATATCTGCTAAATCTTATTTATATTAAATGTATATATTAAACCACAGCTTTGTATTACTGTTTGCATCATATTAAGACACTTTTAAAGTATAGTATTACTTAAAACAGCTGTAAACCTACTGAACTTTCGACCATTTAACCCAGAACTTACACAGGTCTCATCTCTAAATACGTGAACTTGACAGGACTTAAGATGGAGAGGGACTCAAAAAGCAGAGGGAGAAATGGAAGGCTTCTGCACATTATGGCCCGTAAGATCGCCTGTACAAGATGCATGTCACTTTTTTGATTAATACAGTATTCATTAACTTTGGCAAGTCAGTAGGCCTATTATGGAAATTAAAAGCATACAAGTAATTCTATAATGCAATTTTGCATATAATCTATAGGACAACACCCTAGACTAGGCTGCTGTTTCGGAAGACAACTACAAAGAAATTACAATGTACACAACAGGCAAAAAGTACAGGAAAAAATAGACTTGATGTTTTAATTGAAAACAAGCTGGAATCAATGAGAAGGAAAAATACCAATTCTGCCTCAGGATTCCTTCTACAGCTGGACCTCACAATGTGAAGCATTTAAGCATTTGCACTTTAAATATGCACCTGAAAGATCAATTAAACTAGGTGACTGAAGAAGTTATGAAATCAACAGTAATTTAAAAACCAAAAAGGTCAGTTGTAACAGGAAACCATTTTTTCTAAAAAGTTATTTCCCTCCTTAATTCCTAACAACAAAAACTCTCTTGTGGGCACACTAAAAAACTGTATGCTTCTACTGAAATGTGCTTATACACAGGGCTAAGTCTCTGTCAAAAGATAACTTTTTAATGTAATAGGAAAGTCTATTATATGCATAAACTAAACCATTCAAGAGATAGTTGATTTGCAAAAGGAAGCGTAGTCTATTACTATAAATACTAATTGTAGGACATGACTGAAGTAGGCACAATGGCCGTACAGATGGGATGCTAACAACTAACTAAACTAAGCCATATAATCTGTGTTTTTGTGCGCTACTCACAGAGTCTTACTTATTTAGAAAGAGACTGAAACAGTGCAAAAAATGCTAGGAAAAAACTGCCCAGGATTTTGTATCAATCCTATCTCTATCAGTTCCCATTCACAACAGTCAACTGCTGCTTCATGGAACACTGTATCACAGCTCTGCATACTACTTTAGTAAGCAGCACCCTCTAGAATTAAGGTAGCAAAACCACATTAAAATAAAATCTGACTCATTTTGGGACCACTCCAAATAAAATGCAAAATATTTGTATACTGCAGTAAGTGTATTTGTTCTACCTTCAATTCATGTGGAATCTCTTGTCAGGTATTCGTAAACATTGCATTGTTACAGTAACTTTGATATTTGATTGGGCAAATATTAATATTTTGTAACATTTGTAATACAGAAGTTTAATTCTACCTGAAATACCATGCACATACTGTCATTTTCTATAATAAAACTCACACTTAACCACCTTAAAAAGATTATTGTGTTTTCTAATTGCATTAAGTCAGCTTCACTGTCTCTTCTCTAAGCATGGTCAGGGATAACATGTTCCAAAACTTATTTCCATCGAAGCTCTACAGGACAGTCCAGATTTTTTTACCCCAGCAGAACTGATCCTTCAAAATGACATGTAAATAAAAATCCCAGATCACCAAAAGAGATAAAACACAGTAGATAATGCCTGTTTTTCTCCAGGACTTGTAGGTTATTAAATATTCAAAGACCAAATCATAGAGTTATCACTGAACTCAACTACTTCAGAGTTTGACTTTCAAAAACCATTAAAGAAATATATAAAAAAATAAAAGTCTTGCATAAGTATTTTACACGCCACTGATTTTAAAGGTGAGTAGAGGTAGCTAGTTTGCTTTAACAAGTCAAATTTCTGTGCTCTAGAAATATACAATAGTGCTACTTGCTGTTACAGGTACACTGTCTTTGCAGCATCTACAACAGACTGCTGAGCAGAAGCTCAGGATTTCTAGTTTGTTGAGAAAAATCCAGACATTTCCCAAGCAGTCCTATCACAGTAACTAAGGCCATATTCTGTAGAAGGCCATGAAACTAAGGGATATGAAATGAACAACAGGACAAGGATTTCTTACTATACCGGACCATACTTTATTTTTCTAGGGCTAGAAGACAGTATAACACACCACATTCTAGAGTTACACATAGGATACAATAAGCATTGTGTCAAATACAACAACATTTGAACTAAACAGTTTTAAAAATTGGGAGGACTTACAAATTAAGTAGTCATTACTCAAGATAGAAATATTGCTCTAAATCTAGCCAGGACTCACAAGTATTCACCACAAAAATAATGGGATTACTTCAGAATCAAGGTTTAAATTACCTCTCAAGTATAATATACATTCTACTGCAGTCTGTCCTTGACAACCATAAAATGGTTTGGGTTGGAAGGCACCTTAAAAATCATCAAGGGCAGGGACACTTTCCACTAGACCAGGCTGCTCAAAACCCCATCCAATCTGGCCTTGAACTCTTCCAGGAATGGGGCATCCACAGTTTCTCCAGACAACCTGTTACAGAGTCTCACTACTGGCCCAGTAAAGACTTTCTTCCTAATATCTAATCTAAACCTATCCACTCAGTTTAAAGACATTTCCCCTTGGCATATTCACTTGGCATATCCTTGCAAAAAATCCCTCTCCAGCTCTTGTAGGCCCCTCTTTAGTTACTGCAAAGCTGAAGGAAGGTCTTCCCAAAGCCTCCTCTTCTCCAGGCTTAATAGCCCCATCTCTCTCAGCCTGTCTTCAGACAGCCTAAGAAGAAAGTTGCATTTGCTCATATTCGATCTGGAACCAAAAGCAGTCAATTTCCAGTGCTAGTCCAGGTCAAAAAAGTACCCACGTAGTATCCTAACCTGTCATTACTATTTGTGCATACCATTTTATAGGACCGGGTTTGTAACAGTAAGTTTTTACTACTTAAGCTCAGACTTCCTGTTATATAGAGGAAGTTTTTTAGCAACAAGAAAGGCTTAAAGTGCAACTAAAACTTTTCTGCCTGGAAATAAAACTGTACCAATGAGATTTTAGATACACAGATTGATATACACATACACACACAAGCACTATTTCATGTAATCTGTCATCTCACATTCTGTGGGCATGCAGACAGGAATTTATTAAATTTAATATAAATTCACATAAGATGCTAGATTTGTACCCAGCTACTCACAAAAACTTAACGTGTCCAGAAATACATGCACACATATGAAAAAATGTCTCACAAAGACAATACCTGTTTTATGTAAATACAGTGCTATAAATAAACTATACAAAGTTGATGCATGAACGGGTACAATTCAATCCTACTGTTGGACAAATAAAATACTCGTGATGTTTGCCTCCTAGGTAAGGAGACAAACTTTGGGTTTAGACTCCCAGTTAGCTAGTCAGGTTTCTTCCCAGCTAGAGAGCTCAGAGCAACACCTGCTCCCTGTTCACATAACAAGCAGTACAGCTACCCTTCATCCTACAAAAACTAGCATACCATGACAATGTGGCAGATATTTTTAAGGATTAAAGCGATTCTTCTCTTTGAACGTCTCACATTACAAAAAGAGATGCTGTAAGTTACTTCTCTGCCCCACCTGAAGGAAAACTCTGGGCAACAGATGAGAGAGACAAAGTGACTTACAGTCAACAAGTAGGTGGCAAAGCTTTACAGGATGGGAGCGCAAACCAAGTCTAGTGATGCTCCTGGCAATTCCTAGCTTTCACTTTATGCTCTTCAGAGCGTGACTGCCGTTTTCACGCCCCAGCAAGCTGTCACTGCTCAACCCACAGACCTTTAAAAGCACTACACTGTTCATGTTTATATCTGCTCTCAGAACCTTTCAAAATACATAAAAGTTAATCTACTACATGAAGACGCGGGAGGATGGGGAAGATATAAACTCTCCGTATAAATTCACTTCATTATGTTGCTTTTGCCCACTTACTACGGACATCTTCGTTATCTAAAGACACCGGATTAGCACCCAGCGTCCCAAAACGAGACGCCGCGGCAACAGTCCACACCTGGTCCGTACGCTACAGCGATCTACACCGCGACATTCCGCCCCCAGCCCCGATCCTAAGCTCTTCCCGCATCCCCAGGAGGGACCACCCGGCCGGTGCGCGCCCCGGCGGCAGCGGCGCCCCCG